>KI422798.1:8098-48342 GCA_000473375.1 Anopheles culicifacies
AGGGTTCCATTGAGGGATTTCCATCTTTACAATTGAATAAACCGCGAAAATTGCGAAATTACGCGGTTTTCAATAATTCGGAGGTTACGCTTAACCGAATCCCGTTGATCGCTTAAATTATGTTGATCTCTGACTCTTGTGACTTGCACATAGTTATCAATAATCATCTTATGGAGTTAAAGCATACGATCCTCACAGCCAGTTGACTTGGGCCCCTCTCAAAATTATCTAATGGTCAGAATAAATAGTTGGTTTTCTTCACTCTTTAGTCAAACTCCTAAAACTGATGGGAAAAAGCTTTTCCAGCGATTGTTTCCGAAGAAGTACGGACTGATCAAGGCGTTAGCTTAGATCGTTTACCAAACCGAGAGCTTTTGTACAATACTGTATCATTGAACACCAAATTAGTCATCAATACATCAGTTTTTTCCTCAGAGTTCACGGGAAAAGATTCGGTTTTTGTTTTAACATCATTGGATTAGATTTTTATGTTTACCTGTAATAGCTAAATCAGGTTGGTTGGACAAAGTTAATACGATAATAAGATGTCTCACATGCACACCGTCAAACGATCTCAATTAAAAGCAAAAGCAATTAGACGTAGGATCGTATCGTAGCCTCGTTCAACAACCAATCCCACCGAAACCGTCTCTAACACAGCGCTCTTTCTCCAAATAGAAAAACCTTAATCAAACGGTGAAATGGATGTGTTTTTTGGAGTGGAAAAAGCCAACTTTCTTCCATCGTCCATACTAAGAAAGAGAGGTCACCCGTCAGCAGCTGTTACGGCTCTGTAGATGGCATTAAACGTTCATCAGATTGGTGGCTTCGCATCCACTTCACCCATTATATGTAAAATTGCAGCTTTGCAAAAAACGTAACCAAAAGAAACACACACACACACAACTAAGCGAGAGATAAAGCAAACAAACTATTGTGCGGTGGGTTTCGCCACCATGCCAGCGAAACAATTGTGACGGTTTGCCTGACGTCTTGGGTTAACTTTTTCCACCCCAAACATGGCGTGGGGTGTTGTTTTTCGCGACTCTTTTTTCCGCCACATCACACCAGCGATCGTGCGTGTCTTTACGGCCGGGTGCCGCATTGTGTTGACTGCACGAGGGGGGTTTTCCATGGGTTCCTCCCATATTTCCATGCCACCATTCTCATCCATCTTGAATGTGGAAAGCAAAACGCAAATCATTAGTGCCGTTGGTTTTTTCCTCTCTCTCCCTAATTTTGTTTTCAGCAATGGAAGTAGCGAGAAGGGAAGGTTTTGATAAGATGGGACAGGCAGGCTGATGCTGTCGATACGAAAAACGGCAGGTAAACACAATGGAGCGCGTGCCAAATAAACCTATCGTTCGTATACATCTGCAAAAATAAAGAATTGCAAATATGACAGCTTCCAGAGCGGTTGGGTGAGGCATTTCAAATGAACGATTAATTAAACTGAACTGGCTTAATTGCTGGGTGCCATTGGGAGTTGGGATTTTCGTGTCTAAACCTTGACCTTACCGATGTTTACCCGAAGATACAGATCTTGCTGCTTTTTCCACCCCTTTTTCAAGGGTAATTAATCTATCGCAAGCCAACCTGATCAAACCTGGAACAAATCAATTTCTTCTCGATGGCCTCCGCTGTGCATGGACGCCCCAAACGCATTAGAAACCCTAAGTTCGTGTGGTTTAGTGTTTATGAAACGGGGCGGCTCATTTGACCGTGAAGCAAAACCGATGCATCAATTTTACCTTCGCGTGCATATTGATATTGATCTGCCGTGCTTTCCAAGCTAAGAAGATTCGTGCGGATTATTTCCGGCTTGTTGTACAAAGTACACAACACAATAGGGCGTTGGTGAGATTTTTCTCAGCTGCATTTTCTCGCGTCTCATCGGAAAAGGTCATTGAATCGATGATCGATGAGGAACTTTCCGTACGGGAAGGTTGCTGTTGGTTCCTGTACTACTTACTACCAACTGGCCGGAAGCATCGGAAGTGATTAGCTGAATTGGATAATAAACAAAAAACAGATCATCATTTAAGGGATGTTTTTCTGGTTATTTTTCCTACCCCTCTCTGGAAGCGTATGAATCATACCTGTACGTTTTGTGAATGACGAGAAAATGGTCGAATTGATTAGCCAAACAAACCGCGGCAACCTTGTACGTCATCGAAAGATCGAGCTGCAAGGACGTAATCGGTCTGGCCGAATGCACAAAACTAATACGCGCCTCCAATTAAGGTTTGCCGACCGCGTTCGCTGGAAGAAGACTTCCTAGTGGCGGGAAAGGTAAAACCAAACCACCGATCACCACACCGTGGCCACTACACCATAAGAAAAAAAAGATACAACACCCATGTCATTAATCGAACAAACTAGTCCGACCGGCCTGGTCCTGGTCCAGTGGTGTGGTTTAACTGCGCTTTAACCAATCCATCCGCGTTGGTATATTACACGAATACATCACTAATCATACACACACACACGTAAGGGGGAAGGGGGGGCACTGATGGCAGTAAAAGGAAGTCTCGAATCGATGCAGACACCGCGTACCGTGCCGGGTGACTTTGGATAGATTTTTCTCGAAAAACCCCAATCCCGGCAAGGAAGGGGAAAGTCGCGCCTGCTCTCGACACGCAACACGGTGACGTGTTCGTCGCTTGTTGCAGTTTCGGTTTTCTGTTCAGTACAGGGGCGCAACGCAAGAGGTAGAAAAAAAAGGGGATCTCGTACATTTTTATTTGGTACAGATTTAGTATACGGGTTGGAGGAGTTTGTTTATTTCCAGCAAATAGAACTAGCCTACTAGACGGTGTCACTGAATATGGTGCCATTTTGTTTTATTTCTGTACTGCACTGTTTTCAAATGCAAAGAAAGAGAGATTGGACGACTCGATTCATGATTCAGTAGCCAAAAGGGTCAAAGTGCAAACGGCATGCAAACACAAAAGGAAAACCCCCCACTGCCACTCATGACAACCATTCCCTTTCACCGGCGCCAAACAGCTAAAGTAGCAGCAAAAAACAGAACTATAACAATTCTTCCTTCTTCACTGTAAGTATATACCAAAGATGGACGGTAACAGTTGGAAGAAAAACTCCACGAATCGTCGAGACTACGAGAAATATGACTTTCACTCCCATTTGTAATTGTGATGATTACTGTTGCTATTAAACTTATTATTCTTATTCGCACTAGTAGTAGCAGTGGAAGTAGTAGTAGTAGCACTCCTGTCATTCGTTTTTCATCGCATACTATGATTTCTATCCCCACTTCGCTTGCAATCGCTTGCAGACACCAGAAAGGGTGCTAAGCAACGAACCCTCCCTTTACCGTCTCGTATCCCGCACGGTCGCGTGCATGCATCTCTCACTCCTGCACTCACACTGGTGCTGGGAACCGAACGGTGCTCTCTGTCTCTTGCGTACGCATCATACACCATCCGGCAAGACACGGGGCACGCTGCACTGGTGTGCGGTAACGCAGAAAAGCAAGAAATAGCGAATCTCGCGCACGGCCAGCGTCATTCGTCGTCAAACCGTACGTGAAGTGCGTTCGCTTTTGCGCTGCGAGCTATCGGAAATAGTCCGTTGGGACCCACCGTACACACAACCGAAAGAAAAGACCGCCGCTCACTTCCAGGTCAGTACCCAAGTGGTGTTGTGGTGAGAACTGTGGTGTATATTGTGGTGTTAGTTCCTTAAGTGCCGTTTAGTAATACTCGTGCAGTACAGGGACGGTTTGGTTTTATTTTGTTTTTTTACCAAGAAATTGTGAGTGCACACGATCGGCTAGAAGATTCAGGATTGTTTTTGTCTCATCTCCTTGTACCGTTTTGATCCGTGACCGAGCGGACGTTTTGTGCGTCGTCGTGCTGAAACGTTACCCAACACACCCTGCTCGATTTTGTGTAGCCACTCACGCAGACCTCAACTCGTGCGCATCGGTTTGGTTACACTGATTAATTTTTATTAGAAAATTGTGTGCTCCCTACGCTGCTTCTTGTGCGTTGTGACAGATTGGGCGAGATTCTTCTTGCTGTGGCCTGACACGGATTCCCGGATAGTACGTTGCAAATGGTTAACAATGCGCCCCGGAGACACTTAGTACAGTGGTGCAGAACGTCAACAAAACAATAAAAACAAAAAACGCGTTCCTCTTGCACGTGGGACCTTTTGTCCTGGAGCCGGATGTGCTGATAAAACGGGCCCCAAAGTAGCTCTCGATCTCGCGCAATGTGTTTTTACTACGGTGACTACTGGAACACTTCGAGACTGGAATGGCGAGCACGGATTAGTCCGATACAGTCCGCCTGTGGCATTTAGTGTCAGAGTCAGTGTCCGATGTGGTTGTGGCTGTAGAGAGTAATTCATTCAACCATCGAGTCCAGTTACGATTTAACAACCTTTTCCCCCCCGATTCCTGTATCATTATAGAGTCACACAGTACGTTGCATCATAGCAGCAAAAGTGTACATCAAGATGCGTTCCTTCACCATTGTTGCTGTACTGGCGCTCAGCTTCTGCTACGTCCAGGGCGCTACAGAAGAACCAGCCAAGCAGGAAGGTAGCGGCAATACCTACAAGCGACTCATCCCAGCGGACGTGCTGCGAGGTAAGTGATGAATGTGTCCCAAGAACTGATTGCTTCAATCCCATGAGCAGTTCGCTCAAAAAGCGCCAAGCTAAAGTTCCGATTTGGATACGAACGAGCGTAATTGTTCCATTTGCACCACACAAGACACACATTGTTTCCAGTAGACGGAACACACGGAATGCACCGCACCGGTGGCGCAATCGAAATTGGTCGCGGGGTTTGATTTGCTGTGCCCAGCAAGACCACACCCGTACCGTGCGGCATTTTTCAAACGCTGATTCTGCAACTCCGGCAACGCCTTCGCCCGAAGAAGACACACGCCATCTCGGGGCGGGTTTTTTTTCGGTGTTCCTCTATGTTCAGTTCGCTAAGGCACCACACCTCGCCAACGGGTGCAATACGCTGGTAAACGGTTTTCGAAAGATCGACACAAAGGAGGCTTCGGTAGCAACCGTTGCTACTACCTCACGTTCGAACGATCTCCGAAGGGTGCAATGGAGTTGCAATAATTCCTTTTCCTAACGAAGCGCCACCCACCATTTGTACCATGCGGTCGGATGCTTTTAGGTGTGTGGCCTCGATCGGAACTCAAGTCCATCAAGAATTGGTTTCGGTGACACGGGTTTGCTTGTGCTATTGTAGCACAACACAACGGTGTTGTGTCTGTATGGCGCAACAAAAAAAAAACGGCGTTGAGCAATTGGATGGATGACGCGAACGCGCCATGCGTTCCAACAAAAAACCCAGTGTGTATAAAGCGGCCACTGGAACCGGTTCGTACAACCTCCACACCGGCAGTATGCGGGTTGGTGCAGCGTACGTGCTCTCGGTTCTAGAGCAATCGAAGTAGGCATGGATTTAAAAATCGGAACCCTACAACAGTACCGCACGCACGAGAGAGATACTAATCAAAGTGACAGCTGGCGGCAAGCTACTCTGCACTCTAGATTGTAGATGCTTTTTTTTTGTTTCTTAGCAAAACCGGCACGTAGTGTTTATGTACTAAGAGCAAATCGGACCACCGGATCGTACTGCACCATTAGCGACTACCCGTGGCATTGAAGGTACGCAAGACCGGTTCGATTCCTTGGGCGTTCAGCCTTTCGGTTCGGTTGTAGATCTAGTCTGCTAGGGACTGCTACCACCAAACCAGATTGTCCAGTGCGTGCCTACGGAATATGGAGTGTTTGCTAAGGGTAGTGATTAAAATTTCTAACTCGTACAACCTGTCCAAGCCAAACGTTTGCCGAGAGCCAAGAGTGTCGGTTAGGCTGGACAAAGCTCTGAAGCAAAAAAGAAAGGGAAAATTGAACCAAACAGAACCTTTGAGGTTAATTAATTTTGCTTTGCACCCACTCTGCCACCTTCAGAGAAAATAATACTCACCTTACCTTGCTGACGTAAACTTGAAAGTTACTAAGAAAAAAAGAACTTACCAACAATAAAAGAGTTGAAGTTAGTTAGTCACCAACAACAACAAATGAAGCCAACTAGCGGAAAACCAGCCACCCGTGACATTTCCACGTGCACGGCTAGGATAATTGTCACTAGGAAGCTGTACGCTGGCCTCACTCCAGCCACAACCATTCTGGAACCTTCCTTTTTTTTCCTCAAGCATTGCAGTTTCACCCTACCCCCGAAGCGGGTCGCGATTTCCGTTTCCGTCTGACAAAACAGTGCCATCGGCATCGTTTTGTTTGGCGCGCCTCGTTGTCAAACGACACTGTCATGGCTTCGTGGTTGCTCACGAACGCAAGCAAAACCGTTACGCATTGACACTGAAAATTAAAAAAAAACCCCACCGGACCCATCGGAGTGAATGATTTGGGGTGGATTTTGGGGTGGTTGAGCATAATTACATGGAGATGCTATTTTTACCGAAGCTAATGCTCTCCATTGCCCCCATCATCGGTTCAGTTCAGGTGCGGTTCATGGTTATGTGTATTGTGTTACTTCATCCCAAAAAATCAATGCAAGCACTGTTGGTAGTTATGATCGTGAAACTAATGCACCTGCCGTCATGCAAGTGGCTGGGTGTGTGTGTGTGTGTTAACTCACAAACCACATTATCGTGACCCTGAAGTGTTGCATCTACCATTCGCCACCGGTTGCAATCGCCCCAACGGATCAGATTGCTTTGCCTAGAGCGTTCTTTGTAAATCATTCAACAAATTAACACTCTAATGGAGCATGGTGATTGTAGGTTTTAACTTTGTGCACTCATTAGATCGGTTGATCGTTATTCCGCGATCTCAATCACGTCCCAACAAGAGGGCACAATTTTGTTACACACCACCTTCAAAGAATGGTTTATAGATGTGTAAAATATATTAAAACCGATTTCACCGATCACCGGGGGCGAGAGAGGAACCCAGTACACAGCATATCGGCACGAGTAACCGGATCCTGTGCGGAACCTTTCACTTTCGAAGCGTGGTGGCAATCTTCATCCATTTAAAATCGTATTATTTCATGTGCAGACTGTTTCCTCATTGTTTTACTGCATCGTGTGTTGTGAGTGGGCTGGCCGGTTTCGTAAGCTTCCGCCGTAAGCTTGTACGAACAGTTTTTCTTTTTGCTACATTGTATATCTTAAGCGACAACGATTTCAAATGTCACAATGAACGATTTAAAAACATTTGTAGCAATTAAAAGATGATGGAATCAAAAGGCAAACTCACAAATGTGCTAACACTAAGTTGTACTAACAACTAAGCTACTGCTTTAGCTAGTACGCCCCGTAAAAACGACCAAATGTGACTCATCACTGCATTGTAGTTTGTCCACCGATCTCCAAAGCTTTACAATTAGCACTCTCGTTCTGAAAAAAAAACAGCCACTGGGCTGGAAAATGGCGGCCAGTGACTTTGTTGTGTTGTGCCGAACCATTATTAGTACTGTTAAACTATTCCGTGCTGACTAATTAATTAGCATCACAGGCGACAGGCGTGCTCGGACAGAATGGGGCGCTCATTTCAGTGCTTTGTCCGGCGCTCGGCTTGTGTTGATCCGCAGAGGGTGATCACTGTCAAGGTGATGGTAAATCGAAATGAATGGTCCGTTCACCACAGGAGGGGTGGAAAGTGTAGCGCAGTAGCAAAACGAAAAATAACGGCCAGTGGTAAACCAATCTCGGTCGTGCTAATTTGCTATTCCGAGCGTGAAAAGCGATCATGAGCTTTGGGGTGACTGGCGTGGTCGGTGGTTGTACACTCCCTCACACCTGTACGATCTCTTCGCGACCGTGGACGAAGGCCATCTAAGTTGCAGTTGGGAGCTGCAACTGAAGGGATGAGGGAGAAAGAGAAGGGGAGAGAGTGGGAGATTATCTATGGTACGTACCATACCGCCATGAAGTGAAGGGAATGACGTTTATTCGCGAATGATCTACTAAGTGTTTTTTTATTTTATTTTTTTTTTGTTTTATGAGATCATTCCACTCTCTTTGTCACCCTTTTCTATGCGATCCTGTGTGCACGTTCACTTAACACATATGGAAACAATTGTTAAAGATTTATTGGTCTGAATTTATTAGCTTTGAAAAGATGTGATCATTTGATCGCATTCAGTGCAGCCAATATCGCCACTTTCGATCATTCGAACCTTACTTTCGATCTGATTTAATGGTGCAAGCATTATGCAACCCCGAACCGGCTGTTGGGGAAGATCGTGTGGGATCACAGGACCATAAACAGAAGTCAGTGGTACGTATGAGTGCCGTAAGGTCCATAAATGGCCGGAAAGAAATGGAAGAAAAACGAAAGGTTGTTACTTTTAGCACTCGAAGCCACTGATTCTCCCACCCTACTCTAGTTCACCTTCCCGACGAAGGGCATCTGTACCGTTTTTAAACGTGACTCAAGTCCTACCTACAGACGTGCCGCCCATTCCACGAAATAAAGCTACAGAAAACACTGGCTACGAAGCATTAGCTCACGGGAATGCTTCACATTGGATGAAACCCACGAACTTCTGGAAGGAAATGATGCAAAATTAGCATATTACATCATTGGGTTGCGAAACCAAGTGCTACGGAGCAAACGAACGAAAAATTGGAAACCACACCACACACAATCCCTTCCGTTGAGCGGGCTTTTCGTAAGGCATAAGATGGTGTTTTATTTTTAGGGGGGGCTTTGTGTCCAAGATGCCAAACAAACCAAAAAGAACGAATGGCAATGTCGTGCATGCAAGCGTGAAGCAAACCGGACAAGATGTTGATATGTTGGCCTCGGGTTGCACTGTCCAAACCAGGGTCCCTGTCCGGGTATTCCCCGGGAAAGAATAAAGACGGCTTTGAGAACCTGTTCGGACGCTCATTAATATTCCAAGTTTGGGAATGATTGCTGTACGCTTTGTGTTCGTCGGGAAGTCGTTTTTGGATTATTTTTCCACCGGACTGGTTCCCTGACAAACGAAGTTCCGAAGAAGACACCACGCATCACTTGCATGAGACTTTTTTGGGCTATTTTGTTGTGTTCCAAAGTGAAACGATCAACTCTTCTTGCTTCAAGAAATAAAAAGAAGGCCAAACGCATTCATATGTTAACGATAATAAACTTAATCAACGTTGTTTTGCTTTTACGTTTGCGTTTTTGCAGATTTCCCCGGTATGTGCTTTGCCTCGACCAAGTGTGCCACGTTCGAGCCTGGTCAGTCCTGGGATCTGACTCCGTTCTGCGGTCGTTCCACCTGCGTTCTGTCCGACGACGAACAGCCACGGTAAGTCATTAGCGTCCCTCGCCCATCTCTCTGTACAATGACTTAAACACTCCGTTGGGTTCATCACCTTACAGCCTGTTGGAGCTGGTAGAGGACTGTGGACCACTGCCGCTGGCCAACGATAAGTGCAAGCTGGACACCGAGAAGACGAACAAGACGGCTCCCTTCCCGTCCTGCTGCCCATCCTTCACCTGCGAGCCGGGCGCAAAGCTTGAGTACCCGGAAATTAAGACTGCCCCAGAAGCGTCCTCGGAAAAGCCAGCCAAGAACTAAGCGTTACTGCCTTACGCTGGCACTACTTGCATCTTAATCTACGCGCTTTCGAACGGCACGTTAGCAGCCTGTCAGCTCCTATCCTAAGTGTTAGAACAAACCATAAAGAAGCGAGCCTAAAATAACATAACCATATAAAACAAAACAAAAAAAAACCCAACCCATTGCCCGTGTCCGGCATGTCGGGCGAGTACGTTTTTGATATTTCCTTCAATATGTTTCCTTACTTTACTTCTGTATTCGTGTATTCGTTACCATCTACATACTTCCGGCGTCTCCAAGCAAAGGTCTTCTTTCAATAGGAAGCGGTAACGGCATACAGCCCCGACGATCCTCGACAGTAACAGCAAGCAGTATATGAACAATTAGTCAAGTTTGTGATATTAGAAGTATATATTTATCTGGAGAGGAAACGCAAAAGCAAACAGCAAACGCCACAAACGCCGAACGTCAGTGCACAAACACGGAAACCAGAACAGGCAGAACAGTAGTGCGGTAGTAATGTAAGGGAAGGTCCTACCATAGGTCATACATGTGCTAGTACAACAACGTTGCACTGGTTTCTCTGTGTTCGGTTTGCATCGTTTGACACCATCCAATTCCAACGCAGAACTCGTAAAGACCCCCGTAAAGTTTTCTTCCCATATCCTCATCTTCATCTACTTCCGGTGCAGACGATCGATTTTGTATTGCGCAACGTTTAAATACTGTTTTAAGTTTTTTGTAATTTTTGTTTTTCGAACAATCTTTTCAAATAAAAATCAATTCAGTACTGAATTAATAACGTAATCCAAATGCTGGAACTTTATGTGTGTGTGTTTTTTTTTTTAATTTTTACGATTATTCAAAATGGTGCTTTTAAGTTTACCCGATTCAACCACGTGGTTGAATGCAGAAGCACCATTTTTTGAAAATGTGAAATTGGGATACCAGGTGTTTATTGCTGGTGACCCAGTTTGGTAGAATAAATTGCAAAAGCTTCGATAAGGTAAACAATCTCGTCCTTGTAGCTGCAATTTTGTTGATTTGAAATGGTTGACGGTGCTCAAAGCACGTGGTCGAGTTTGCGTGTACACGTGTTCCAAGAGTTCCTGAGATTGGTTCAAATAGGTTCGCCATAACCAACAGCTTGCCAGGGCTTTCGAAAAGCATGCAATTTATTTTGCCAAAGGAAAATGATAAGAACTACAATCTTTGTGCATTCGCTTTCCGTAAAACTGTTGAAAAAATCAAAATAAACCCTTCATGCCTTGGCGCAATAAAACACACCCCTTACGGCTACAACTTGAAGCTACAAGTGTGTAACGGAAACTTTGATTTACATTTGAAGCTGTTGTAAAGAAGAAATATTGCGCATGAATTTCAAAAATATTACACAAGTTCGTAATACAGAAGTAATTGTATAAACTTTTGGTAAATTCAATTTCAGAAAATGTCATTAATTATGTCCGTTTACAGCGCTGTCAAATGACAGCTGTGTCAGGGCGTATGCACACTGTCATCAACAAGTTGAAATAAGTTTTCTAATTTTTTAAACAAAAGAACCAACCAACTTTAAAATCATTATGCTACTCCGCATCGAAATGCTACACAAAAATGTCAAACAAAGAACGAAAGGTTAAGTGCACCTTATAACTTTCGCTTTTTCTAAATATTCTACCCCGCCGGGCTGTCAAACGCACACGTTTGAAATTGAGCCGCCTTGTGTGTGGTGTGACCCAATCGTTGTTTGTTGTGAGTGGACGTAGAAAAACAGCATGATTCGTTGTTGGGTGAATTAACGCTAAAATAAAGGAAACGTTGCGGTAGTTAACTATCTTACGTGTTTGCTAAGCAAACTCTCCAGTGTGGTAACTTACGGCGGTTCAGTAGACCGGTCACAATTACATAACATGGGAGGTAGATCATCCAGGGTAAGTGATGCACCGGGATGATGAGGCCCGGGCCAGATCCTGGCTGGTGGACTCCACAACCGTACGGTAACTCGTACCCTACTTATTATTCCGTTTGCAATAGACGGACCCTCAACCGGGCGAAGGCCGAAGAGATCCGGATTTCACCCGGTTCCGAGCGCGAGTCGATCGGGTGTACATTGCAGGGCTGAATCGAACGTACGACGACTACGTACAGCGGGCGGCACGTCACCTCTTCAAGGCGCACAACTTTCAGGACTTGATCGTAGAAACGACAAAGTATTATAGTGCATTTAAGTTCGATTCCGGAGGAAAAAGAAAGTTAATCCATCTGTTCCGCGTTTGTTTTTAGCGTCAAGGATGAGCTGTTGCGATTAGGCATCTTCAAGAACTTGCGCATCTCGATCGATACCAGCAAAGGTGAGGGTGCAACCAAAAACGGATACACGGTGAGCTTTACGGGCGAGGAACTTTCCCGAATAACTGGCAACATCGGTGTGGAAGTTGGCCAAAACGATGGAGCAGCTACAACCGGTAGGTGAACTATCCTAGCTAGGAAAAGATGATTTCCCTGTTCCGAACTAATCGTTTCACGTCGCACGTTTACAGAGCTGGTCACACCGAACTTGTTTGGACGCGGTGAACGGTTAAGCATCAATTTGAGCCGCAGCTTTGAGCGCAACAGTGTGGTTAATATGAAGTTTACCAAACCCTTCCTGCATACGGCCGTAGGCGATTACGAACCAGAGTAAGTCCCTGCGCGGTGTTTTTTTCTCGTGGTCAATTTCTCACCAACGAAACTTCTTTCTCCACCAGAACCTCATTCACCTTGTTCCGGAATGCGTCCCCCCATCCATGGTCCAAGTACCGTCTCGAAAACAATGGTATGCTGTTCGATTTTTCCTTCGGAATACCGTCGTTCGGCTTTAGCAACAGTCTCCAGTACGAGCTGGGCATGAAGGAACTGTTTGCGCTCGACAAACAGACGCCGTTCTTCGTGCGCGAACACTGCGGACCACGGCTCGTGTCCACCTTCCGCTACATTGGTCAGTACGAAGGGCGGGACGACAGTGTGTTCCCTACGAACGGTGTGTACGTGAAGGGGACGGCCGAACTGATCGGCAGCCAGCTGTCCCAGCTCGGCATCGTACGGCAGGAGATGCACGCGGAACTGAACGTGCCGCTGTTTCTGGGAGCTTCGCTCCAGCTGTGTGGCCGACTCGGTGCGATACTGCACGACAAGCGCAAGGAATCGTTACCTATCCATCAGCTGTTTTTCCCCGGTGGACCGCAAACGTTGCGCGGTTTTGAACTGGCCGGTGCCTGCCCCCGGCGGGACGGTATTGCAGCCGGGTGCCAATCGTACTGGGCGACCGGGTTGCATCTGTGGAGTCCGCTACCCTTCAACCAGTACTTTGGCGGCTTCGGCAATCTGTTCCGGACGCATGCTTTTTACAATATTGGCACGTGCGATACTTACACCACAGGTGCGTTGGGATGACCGCGATCGTTACAATCGTCCTTTGCCTTCTACTAATCGCCATGCGTTTCCCTGTCTTACAGATAAACTGCGCAGCACGGCTGGCATCGGTATTGCGTTCCGGATGGGTCAGAAAGCGCGCATCGAATTCAACTACTGCCAACCACTTTCGTACGAAGCGGGCGATCGTGTGGTGAAAGGGTTCCAGTTCGGTATCGGTTATGAATTCATCTAAAACAAAACGAAAAAAAATGCTGCTTTCTTACTGCCCTACACTATCCTTCACGCACTCCAAAAAAAGAAGCATTATGAAGCCCGGTGCATTTTATGTTCGTATGTATTTTAACGCATTTTGTTCTCCTAATGTGACACCCCTCGCCCCCGGTTGGCCTATCTCGCATTGCGTTTTTCCGCCCCACGAGTCAGTATGTTTAAGTTATGACACAGCGAGCAGAGTAAATAGATCAATTCAAAGAGAAATATAAAGAAACAAGAGATATGATCGTATTTCTGTGACGAAAAGTTGATGACTTTACGTGTCTCCCAAATGATCCTGTTTCTCAATCTTTCTTTCTCCTCATCGTGCCCCAAGAACGTCCACTAATGATGTTTGATACTTATAATGTTTTGCAATTTATTTGTTCTTCCCAACTGCTTCGCTGCTTAGTGTAGTAGTATTAGGGGACAGTTTGAAAGTTGTAATTATTCTTATAGGTACTCTTACCACGCGCCAACAAAAAGGTTGAGTTGTGCTACGAGAGACGCCTGGCTTGCAAATCGAAACAAACACACACACACACACATACGGCATACCGCATCCATAGATGGAATTTAATTCTAATGCAGCACAAGCAAAAAAAACACGTTCCATATGCCATCTTAAAATTTGCATCTCGTCGCCCGCAAAAAGAAACATCTATAATTCGTTCGCTATCCGGCTAATGGTGATGGAACACTACTACCAATAACGTTACGCATCATGCATCTTCCTCCGAACGGGGGACGACGACGACGACCCATACGCTCAGTCACAATACCTCTACTTTGTACAATGTTGTAAAACGATGCCAATTGCCGCAATCGCACGTTAAATGCGTAACAACGCTGCTATCAGCGAGGAAAAATGTACACATGACACTTAACTTACACGCACACATAAATTACGCACCGACCGTGCAAAAGATTATGTCCCGCATTTAATATCTATATCCCCCCACACACAAACACACGCACAAGAGTTCGGTGCCTTTTTTAACTTCACGTGCGTAGTATGTCCTGTGGGCGCGTGGGCTGAATACCTAGCGCGTATACACCCGTAGCTCGTCGCCAGTACGAACCTTTATCCCCCCCTTTCGTGTAATTTACGGGGACACGCGTGTGTGTGTCCGGTTACAATAGTAAATTGATTACATTTTTTTTTTTCAAAGAAAGACAAAACATAAAACAAAGAACATTTAACGAAATATTATACTACACACAAGAAACTAAAACAAACGAAAATCATTCCCACACGCACTAATGCAAGCTAGAAACGAGTTGGAATAATAGAATAATTTGTATATAGCTCTCTACCACAGAAATATTAGATAAAAAGTTACATCCTACACATATCTATATTAAACTCTAACCGCTGTCTGTGTGTGAGTGTTTTTTTTTTGTGTACACGGGTATGGATTTTCCGCTCTGTGTATGTGTGTGTAATTATCCCTGCTGTATGTATGTGCAAAAGTTTCCCGGATCGAATAAAATCGTCTCTACCCAGCCCAAGAGAATACCACCGATGGAAACAAACTGTACAAAGAGTAGCATTGTGGATCGGATGTTCCCGTATCGGTCCGGTGTTTCCATTCACGCTGCATTGCTTACGGTGATGGTGAATCGTACTCCTCATCCGTGGTGCCGTACTTATCTTCTTGGAACGCTTTGGAACCATCGCAACGTTTCACGAAATCCATTGCCGATTCTTCCAGCGCTTTCTGTATCATTTCCCTCTCCGACAGCTGCCCAAAGCCTGTCAAGCGAACGAAGCGTATTGTACAGTAGTGTGTCCAACGGGGTTGAACCAATGTTCGTGTTCTTATGGAATATACTCACTACCATCGTCGGTGTAGGATGATTCCAGCAGTGATTGATAAAACTCGGACATTGGTGTTTCGTCGCGCAGTGGTAGCGCCGGTTGCAGGGATCCAAACATGCTGCTCGTCGTTCCCCCACTGCCACCGCTTTCCTCCTCGCCACTATCCCTGACCGGGGGCGTTGTGCTCGATGTGCTCGGTGACGATGGAGTAGGTGATTTAGCTAAAACAAAACATGAAAACCGTTCAGAATGTTCAACAACATCTCGGTGGGAAAAAGCCTATACCTCCAGTGGGACTCTCCGAACGGCGTGGACTATTCGAAGTGCTGGACGCACGATTACTGTTTGCTTTGCACTTTTTCGTTTCTGCGGTGTTCGTTTTTTCGACCCTAGTTCCGTGGAATGGAATGCAACATTAGCACATTAGCCTGCCGATCAATACATCTTTCCATACGTCGATACTTACGGTGAGTTTAGATTACGCTTTTTCCGCCGATTGCATTCATTGCTGCAGGTTGTGCTGTTGGTACTTCCGGCGCCGGTCGCATTCGTGGCGGAACCGTAATAGTATTGCTGCTGTGAGGACGACGGTGACGAACAGCAGTCCAGCTCGAACGAACTGTTTTTCGAGCTGGACGAACAAGCGCCCCGATCGCTCGCATGCCCCGACACGGACTGGTGGTTGCCGTGGGTTGAAGCCGGAGGTGATTTGCGCAGTTCGAGCAGAAACGAGGAAGCCGATTGCGATCCACTAGCACAGGCCGTCATCATCTCCTTGGAGGTAATCGTACTGCTGGTGCTTTTGTTCTGGCTCGAGCCACCAATCCGACTCTCCCGGCAGTACTGTGCGTACGACTCGCGGGCAATCTGTTCCGCGATTTCGTCATTCGTTGCCTCCCAGTCGGTCGTTTTGAGCTTGTCCTCCAGCATAGTCTTTTCGATCTCTAGCTCCTCGCTCATGCGTACCGCATCGGCCACCTCCTTGATGTCCAGCTCGTCCGGTCGGTAACCGGCAAGTCCGAGGCCCACGCCCACAGACGCTTTGTACGGGTTAACGATTGCGTTGTAGTGCGAGCTGCGCTGATAAGACAGCCGGAACGGTTCGTTGCCATTGTTGATTTGATCCGAATTAAAGATATTGGTTGGTTCTGAAAAGAAAAAATCCCATCAATTAGTCGTTTGCCCCATACCAAGAGGCGAATGAGACGTTTCTTACCAGTTTGGTAGCAATACAACTCTACGGAACGATTGTACATTTCAGACATTGCTTGAATTTCTATGTGATTGCCGTGCACATGGTTGGCTCGCTTGCGTTCAACGTATTCGGCGATATCCTCCGTCACGAACTGTGCAAAATACTCCCGATTTTTATACTGAAAAAAAAACAACAAAAATTGCTCCATTAAACCGATTGCTTTTTCCCTTTCCTTGGCTTAACTTACAATGTAATCCATCGTTTGCTGTCGGATCACTTCGTGCATATCCTGATCGCCGTAAATCTGCAGCGATATGGCACGAAACAGGCACGCCCCATCCTCTTCCATCTCGTGCAGTATAAAGCCTCGCTCCGATAGGACCTTCGCGAACGCTTCATCGCGCTTCTTCCACTCGTCCACCGTTAGCTGGGCGTCCTTCTGCTCGAAATACTCATCGCCACTGTTATAGCCGGAGCGCACATCCTCCAGGACGGCATTGAGATCAACTCCGGACACACCTGGGCTGCTCACCACACCGCTCAACAACGAACCACTACCGGCACCGGACGATTGGTGGGTGCTTTTGGGCGAACGGCCACCTCCTGCCGCGCTGGCCAGAGCGCTTGAGCAGGCGGTGGTCTGTTTTTTGCTACTGGCTGATGGTTGCAGTACGACATGATGGTGGTAACTTGGGGAGCCGGTGGTTTTATCCCGTTCGCGGCTTTCTCGCTTGTGGTAATGATCACGCTTTAGGCGCCCAAGACTGAAAAAGAGTAAGCAAAAACGTTCGTCATTTACTAATACTTAAATGTTGCCTTTAAGGTATAATTTAAATTATCTTTTAACATTTTATTTAAATTATTTTTTTATAAACGGGTTTGGGAAAAAAATCAAACCATGATTACAGCCAATATGTGGTTCCAGAAGGAACTTCTTACAAACAAAAGTTTACGATAAGGTAAATAAATAAACAAACATGCCACACAGTTAATCATAGCACTGGCACGCGATCTAAAACACAGTCCGTAGCGTAGCGACACATTGCAGTTAGGAAAGGCGAAACAGACAGAGGAGGTCAACACTAAAAATAGTATCCTCCGCTTGATCCGCAACACACAAGACAATGCATATGGGAGACGAAACGCCAGATCTGCTTTCATGGCAGTCCAAATAAAGCGACAGGATGTGAACTGCGGCAGCTTCTCCTTACCACCTCTAGTAACCAAGGCCTGATATTCTTACGTTAGCGGAATTGTATTTAATGCACTTTTTGAAAGTGTTTTTCATTTTTGTTTGCATGCCGAGACTACATCCCTTCGGATGTAGCCGAGCGCCCCTTTGGAATCATACCATTCCTGCACATTAGAGCCGTGTGCCAAGCTTAGTGGGATGGGGAAGAATATCCGTAGTATTCGACCAGAGAATGGTACAAAGATGGACGATAGCAAAAGCGATACGTAAACAGTGCGAGGCGCAGTTGTGAAAGTGGGCAACGAAGCTGAGCCGGGGGAAACATATTTCCCGTGCAGTTTCGCGTACTGCTAAAATGGACATTCTTCCATGGCACACCATAATGCACTCTAATGTTACTGCCACCCTCTGTCACCAAAACCAAACC
Source organism: Anopheles culicifacies (assembly GCA_000473375.1). NCBI lineage: Eukaryota > Metazoa > Arthropoda > Insecta > Diptera > Culicidae > Anopheles > Anopheles culicifacies. Next base: position 25,978 of record KI422798.1, read on the forward strand.
CGACGACGCCATTTGTGCGCCAGCGGAATCGGAAATCGATAACTACGTCGTGTGGATTTGTATTTCCCCTTTTACCACATTTCCAGTTCAGTGTGTGGGAGATGTTGCCATCAAACATTGCCTAGTGCTGACTGTGGTAGCAGCGATCAGCATAATTAGAAGCATTGCTACACTGGGGTGTGAGGCGATTTTCTTACTTTTTGTGTGGGCTCCTACGATGACGTACTACGCTGTCATTGTCGAAGCTGTGAGGTGTTAGCACCCGTTTTTCCCTTGGCAGCGCCTGTGGAGAAAACCGAATCGGAAAGGAAGGGAAACAAAACGCGTGACACACATATTTGCTTTGATGAATTCCAACCTATGCTCCGAAGCATTGGCATTGCGGGTGGCAATAGGAAGGGAAGGAGCATCTATATATGCGAGCTGGCGAACCAATATTTACTTGCGATTCCGATGACGACAGCTGATTAAGCACCACATTACGGTGCGACGTACGAACGCCTGCACTGCCAACACCATGGACGTTCTGAGGCGTGCCTTCCTGCGTTTCCTCTTTAGCACTTTTCTGATTGACCACGGGTTTGATAGTCATCGCGTATTTCCGTTTTTCACACCATGCAAAGCCACGGTTACGGTTTGCGTAGAACTACAAACGAACTTCTCTTCAATGGCTGCAATCACAACCGCACGCACAGTTGCACACAAAGGAGAAAAAAAACACACACAGTTTTCTAGCACCGAGCCAGTTCTGTCCCGAACACGAACTTCCTGCACACCAACCTTGCGTACAGATTGTGATACAACGACGACGACGACAACGACGACGACACGAAAATCTCTCACAGCTTAATGTTCGCGATCTGATGAAAACGATATATTGATGCACGCTGATGTATAACACACTTATTGTACATCCAGTGGTTACGACAACTTTAGAAATTTATGGAAAAAGCTCTGCGCTGAGTTAAAAAGCAATAGAGGCACGCAATATTATTGTTTAGCAGCTGGGAAGCAGCGAATGCAGCGAGAGTGAATGAAATGGACTGACTTTGATGTTTTTCCAGAAGAGAAAATGACAGTAGCAGATAGCTCGATTCGTGCACTGCCACGATTCGAGTTGCCCGATGGGACAGGCTGCTTGAATGTGCATTTGCGAAAGAAACAATCATATTTTAATTTTTATTGCTCAAAAAGCATTATTCGCAGTGGTTGTATGATTTGTGCAATCAATATACAAATTCCATTCATCAAAACAGTAGATGGAATGCGTGTGGTAAGAAACGAACTCAGGTTACAAGTCGTCTGTAGAACGTTCACTGTAAAATTGTAACCATCTTTTATTCATCGAAATGCAGCATTTTTCCGTGGGATTGTACACTTATAACCATGATAACTACGCTCTAGGTCCAGAATAATATAGAAACAGCCATCACAAGACACGCAAAAGAAACGTATGGAGATTTCCGTTCACCGACCCGTGCAAACTTCCAGAACAGGCCGAGCATACTAAAAAAAGAAAAAAAAAACACATTAATGAATATCAACAGTAAGATAAGACGAATTTCCTTTTCAGTGTATGAATAGACTACTTACCCTTTCTTATTCCGGTCTACAATACTGGGAAAGAGCGAACGCAGATACGTGCAGGTGCAAATCAGCAGTAGCAAAACCGAGAGCAGACTTTGAAAGTTGAACAATGCACTCTTTGGATGGGATAGAGAACACCGTTGTATTAAAAACTAGCAAGTGACGGATGCGAAATGAACAACTTACCATTTTGAATATTCTACAGCAGAATTGATCACACCGGAGAAACAAATCTGCTACGGCAGAATTTTGAGTTTTGGCAAATGACGTAGATGGTGTTTACGTTTTGCAGACAACACAGAATGTCAACAATCGCGCTGTCAGCGCACAAGGGAAATCTGCTCGAAAAGCTTCTTTCGATCAGCTGGGCGGATGCATAGTGGTCGATGGCGCATAACTTTGTGGTCCATGGAAATATTTTATTTGGCACATTTTAAACATATTGAGATAAGATAGTTTCTAAATAATAGTTTTTTTCTGGATTCAATGTGCTTCTATGCAATATTTTATCTGTCGTTTATTAAGCTCTATAAAATTACGTTATAACACCAACCAACTATATTTAACCCTTAATATTTGTAGCTCAAGGCACAACACAGCTAATAAACAAACACACGTCAAACAGCAACTACACGTGCCCGAGGAAGTGCCGCTTGAATCGAAAGCAAATTCAGTAAATGTTTAGTTAAAATGAGTCAGTTCAAGAAAACCGACACTAAAATATATTCCAAATCCGCGACCGTACTGTCACCGGATACGATTTATTGGAAAAAGCTAGGGGTAAGTGAACTACAGAGAACATTCCCAACGTCTCAGGTGGTTGCATTCTAATATGATTTGTTCTACAGGTACCCACGCTGGTTAAAGAGTTCGGGGCCATCGATTACATTTATTTCAGTCCCGTGGAACCGTACCTGTTCGCTGTAACAGCATCAGTTCGGGTGCAGATCTACAATCCGATTACGAAGCTGGTGGTAAAAAACATCACCAAATTCCAGGAGGCAGCCCACGGAGGATCGTTTCGCAAGGATGGCAGTCTGCTGGTGGCAGGCGACGAGTTGGGCAAAGTCCGCTTGTTCGATGTGACCTCCCGTACGATTCTGCGTTTCTTCGAAGGTCATAAAGCACCGGTACATCGTACGTTCTTCACCGCGGACGGTCACCATGTGGCGAGCTTTTCGGACGATCGTACCGTCGGATACTGGGATATTGCAACGGAAAACCACCTACACACCTTTACCGGACATGAAGATTACATACGTGCAGGTTGTACGAGCCCAATCAGTCCAAACATAATCCTGTCGGGTGGGTATGATCGTAAAATTCGAATGTATGACACACGGGTAAAGGACTGTGTGATGACCGTCGATCACGGCCAGCCGGTGGAATCGATGCTATTTCTGCCGAGTGGTGGAATATTCATCAGTGCCGGTGGTACCTCCGTGAACGTGTACGATGCCCTTGCTGGTGGACGCCAGTTGGCGCAACTTTCCCAGCACCACAAAACCGTAACCTGTCTGCAGCTGGCCAGCAATGGCAAGCGGCTCTTCTCCGGAAGCTTAGACCGTCACGTAAAGGTGTACGATATAGCAACGTACCAGGTGGTGCATACGATCGACAGCTCGAACGCGATTCTGAGTCTCGGCATTTCGAAAAACGACGAAACACTCGTGACGGGCATGGTGGACGGCTTGATCGCAATATACCGGCGCGAAAGTGATCCCCAAGATGAGCAAACGAATCGACGATCACGGAAGAGTCGTTATCAACATATATTCGAATCCTCAGACCAGCAGGTGGATGAATTTAAATACAAGGCTATTACTGCATACGATCGAATGTTACGAAAGTACGAATACAAGAAGGCACTCGATGCGGGCATGACAGTCAGTATACGGAGAAGGTGGCCGGAGAAAACGGTCGCCCTCATAAAGGAGCTCATCCGGCGTAAAGGCCTGCATCGTGCGCTTGCTGATCGGACATCCGACTTTCTTGTCATTTTCATCAATTTCCTCACGCGCCACATCGGCGACTATCGATTCACGTCGACGTTGATCGATGCGAGCAACATCCTGCTCGACGTGTACGAGGACTCGTTCGAAAAGTTCGCGGGCACAATTGTGGGCAAGGCGTTTGTGACGCTCGCAGAGAAGCTACAGACGGAGGAACAGCTGGTGCAGGAGTTTTTAAAACTACAAGGCGCTTTGGATATGATTTCCGTGGCAGCTGATACGGAAGAACCGGAAAGTGGAGACGATGCCAGCGCACCGTACGATGCATCGAAAAAGGCAAAAACGCACACGGTCATATCGGTGGATTGACCGTAGCATGGCCCCAAAAACTGTAAGCGTCAAAATTAAGGTTAAAATAGAATTCAATACTTCTACTACTACTACTACTACTATTGTCGAACGCATTTCTTTCCCATGCAAGCAAAGAAACATTCACCAAGGTAAGTTCAATGTGAAAATGTTATCATTTATTTTGTTAAACTTTCATTTTCACCTTTTGTATGGTTTTTGCAACAAATATTCGCTTTAACGAAGGAAGTAGCAACGTTGGAGAGCATGCATGTACCAGGGTAAAGGTGGAAGTGTTAGGCTAAGTTGGATAGTTCGGGTTCGTATGTGTCTTTTCTTTTTTGTTCATTCGTGTTTGCATACTTTTAGTACAGCCAAGAGCTTAGGAGTTTAGAGTTCGAAAAATAGAGACAACAATTTGCAGTATTATCCTTTATCACCAGAGAGAGAGAGCGTTGATTGTTAGATAGAGATTTTCATGTTTTGATGATCGTGATGATGATGATCGTTTATGGAAAAGGTTAGAGTAGTGATACCATTCGTGTAGTTCACTCCCACCGTTTTAGTACAGCATGTTTCTAGCGCAGGCATATTCTATCACAAGGTGAGTTGCTCGTTCTGCTCACGTTGCACTATATTGCATTATGCAGTTTAATGCAGGATGTAGGCGATGATTGTGGCGATCGGTGTGTGTGTGTGTATATAGGTGTTGCCTTGGGAGCCTCTGTGCCTTGGGGGCGGGGAAATGTTGCATTTATTTATGTTTTTGTGCATTAGCTAACCACCGATTTGTGGTTGTAGTATCGAGGATTGTTCTGGGTTTACACTGGGTATTGTAGTTGCCATATATGTAGTTTTGTTGGGTCCACTTGTTTTGTATGATTTGTTTGCAATGTTTAACGTGTTTTTTTTTTTTGTATTTATAATATTTAACTTTGTGTTTCTTTTGTTGCTTGAGGAGTTTGTCTAACCTAAACCGATTCGTGATCACCACTGCGCCCTTAATGGTAACGATATGCTGGGATCGCGGTACCGCACGTCGATCGTATCGGTGGTTGTGGCAGGGAGGTTTGCTTCGAGTGTGGCTGCTGATGATGCACCACCCTATTGCCGCCCCAGTAGTGGCTCTTGCGTTGACGTTCAGCATGAATGATCGTCTGTTCCTTGGCACAACTGGATCGTATAAATTGTAACCGTTAGAACCGTGCCAGAGCAATGGTCGCCCACAGGGAATGTTCAATACTTACAGATATCTCGAAAGATCCTCTATATCGATCAGTGTCGCATCCTGGCTGATGTGCAAATCGTCCCGCTCCATCAACAGCTCAACCAGCTCCTCATTGAGTACCTCCGCATGACCCTGCAGCTCGGTAAGAATCGTCTGCAGCTGATGCACGTTGAGCCGGGTTAGATAGTACCGCGAAAGGCGTCGCTTGTCGGGTGCCAAACTAACCCCAGCCTTCTCGACGGCCGTATGAATTACCCTCGTTACGGGAGACAGCGGCAAGCTTCGTTTTTCGAACTGAAACGGCAAACACGCGAACGGTGAAATAGGCTCATAAGCGAACAGGTCCAACCTTCACCTTACCTCCATTTGCATGTGCGCCATGTCCTTTGCCTGGCAGAGTGCCATCCGTGCCTCAATTTGTAGCTTGGCTTGTTTCGTGAAGAAATCGCACGTGTCATTCTCCTGGAGCAGGGCCTCACAGAATGGATTCACTTTCGGAACTGAAACGAACAAAGGCTCGGGGTTAAACGTGCTCAGACGCACCGGAAGGCGTTGTTGCTTACCTTTTTGGAACTGTTTTCCGGGGATTGAAAAGGGTTCAGGGTTCTGAAACGAGAGAAAGTGACATTGATTTGCTGCTTTGCTTGGGCAACTATTCCATATCTGCATGTTAAACTAACCTTCTCTGCTTTGTATGAAGAAGTTTGAGTATCACCTGCAGTATGAGCGGAATAGGATGCAAAGTTGGCCTCTCTTCGTGTGAGTTGAAGTGTGCTAGGACGTGCATCGGCATAATCGGCAGCAGCTACTGTTCCATCCCGGGCTGCTATTCGATCGGCGTAGGTCCCATTTGGGCGTCCAAATTCGCCGGAAGGTTCTGTTTGAGCGGAGTGGCCTGCCATTGAGCTGTAGTAGTTGTTACGATTAATTTCCTGCTCCTGCCCACTCGTCAACTCGTCCCGGGTGGTGCCGGGTGTCGAGTAGTGTTGCAGCAGATGAAAATGATTCGTGGGCGATTGATCGTTCGTTTGGCGCGAACGGGTAATTTGTACCGTTTGGTTCGAACAATCGTCCACCAGATGGTACTGTACCTCACCCGGACTTGAGCCTGCACTGTCACCACTGTCACCGGACGTTGGTACGTCGCGGGGTGATGTGACATAGGAATTCATTGTGTTTTCCACTCCATAGGGCTTGTACTCGAACTCGCCTTCATCCGACTCGTGCTCCGAATCTTCCGACTGTACTTCCTCCTCTGCTGTAGGTGATTCATAGCGTTGAGTCATTTCGTTTAATAACGTGTCCGACTGTAGGGATGATTCCTGTTGCAAGTCGGTACAGATCTCATGGTCCGTGATCGAGATCTGATCAACGCATGCTTGAAGTACCTCGATCGCTGGTGATGGTGGCGATCGATTACCTTCAATATCGCGATCGTCTTGATCTTCGTCCTCCATATCATTCTCATCTTCAAGTTCCTCCCTTTCGTTTGTATCATTTTCGACCACGTGCTCAAGAGCCGTACAGTCCTGATCATCCCGTTCGTTCAGTTTCGTCCATGTATGCAGCTCAACATTCTGCTTCAACTGCTGCTGTTCCGGTATCAGATCTGGCTTTTGGCTGTTTGTGAGTTCCAGCGTTACGTTCGGCAATTCGTTGTACGATCCGAGTGCAGTCGAACGATGATCGTAACTGTGCTGCAGCACAATATCCGGTGGAGTGCAGGCATAGATTACCGATGCTTCGAGCTGTTCCTCCGTGTCAAACATGTCGGTTGTAAGCGGGGGAGATTTGCGTCCATTCGTGATGAGTTGCATCCGCGTACGACGATAGGGTAATTCGGACGGGAAGAACTCTTCCGATTCTAGCGTCGTCGTTCTTGCTGGGTGATAGAGGGTGGATCGTACCACCGGTATGTCCATGGTGGAATTTAGTTGCACATTTGGTTCCTCCGCCTGGCCATTGTCATCGTACGAGTTGCCATTTTCGTCGCCCGCTTGTTCCGGTTCTTTGTCGCGCTGCTTCATCTCGTTGTCGTCCGATTCCGACACGTACGAGTCCTCATCGTCGTCGGACGGGTTTTCCGAGCTGTAGTCAAAGTTGTCCTCGTTCAGCGTGTACGCCAACGATTGAAAGCCCGGATAATTCGGGTTGATGATGCCCTTACGTATGCGGGTACACATCTCGATGCGCGCTGGTATCTTATTAACCTGCTTTAGTTTTGTTGAAAAAAGAGAAAGCAAAAACACACGTTGTAGAGAGGCAGCACTTTAGCAATCCACTTCGCGTCAGGAATGGAATGATTGTGTTGATTCGCTAATCAAAAAACCATGAACCCGGCGGGGAAGCAAACAATTCCGTGGAAATGCGAACCATGTTCACGGCCGTGCCGGTTTGGGGAACTATTTTCTTCAATTTCATTTCCATTCATAATAACAAACCAAACAAAAAAAAGAAAATCGTGGAGGAAAATGAAAAGCGAACAAATAAAAAATACATAAAATAGCGCGACGGAAATTGCTACTCGCGGAAGAAATGCTTTTCGGGATGGAGAGTGAAAAATACTGACTTTTCTCCGCGTCCGGACGATCGTTGGCCGACGGCAAAGAATTGGGTCAACGCGATAATCAGAGAGTGGATGAGGAAGCTACACCATAATCAACATTTCATTTTGTGTCACATAAATTCTTCCCATTTGGCACATCATTACTTTCGCATTAGAGAATTGTATTAGGCGTATTGGATTTTTTTTGTGTGTGGCTTTTGTACGCTGATAATAATTGGATATTTTGTGCTTTAAAAATTAAAGGTGCAAACCATTGATAAAATTGCAACACTTTTGTTTGATCGTGTAAAGAAAACCAAAAAAAAAAAGAATTACACATTCCTTGCCCTCGCCAACTCATCGCCCTTCGGAGCCCACTCCACCTCGGTCACACTTGAGTTGGGCTTCATTAATCGAGTTTCGTGTGATATTGGGTTCGCGCTTTCAGTGGCTTTGTAAAAATACAGACACTCCCCCAACCCTGCGCCCGCTCTAAAAGTGCCACTTACCGCAGGAAATGTTGGGAAAATTTAATTCCATTTCAAAAGGAAAACCACTTTCCCGACCGAACGGTACATAAATTAAACTTCTCACCACAAACAGCCCACGCTGCTAATAATCGGCTCCGCGTACCAAACAACGGGATGCGGATGGCACGGCGACACACGACCCGCCATGTAGCACGGAGGGCTGGAGACGATGGAGGATGTACAAAAAAAGTGGAAAATTCCCAAGAGTTGGCCGGCTTGGAACACGACACGCGCACTAAATCTCGCATAACAAAAGCGTCCCGCGAACAAAGGCATTTCCATCGCATGGAAATTAATATGTTGTGCGAGTATTCATGTTTTCCTTCTTTTTTTTTGTTTTGTTTTCGTTCAACCATTTATTATGCGTTTTCGTTTCAGTTGTGCGCATTTTTTCGCTTTTTAATACTCGCAAGCAGGACATCAGGGAGGGAAACGGAGAGGGAGGTGGGTATAGGGCCACGCAACGGCAGAAAAAGAGGCTCGTTTATTTATGCGCGTCTTGGCATCTTGTTGCTGTAAATCTTTTCCGCTAAACTTGCCACCAGCTTTTAATTAGATCGACCTCACCATACACCTGTGTCTGGCTGCATTTTGAACGAAGGACGGGAGCGGTACGTTACGGTTCACGCTATACACACACACATTAGCACCCAGTTGCAAATTATGGTATGCAAATGGTTGTAGTTTTGAAATTTTATTACACTCCCCAATTCCGTCAACCCAGCTTAAATTGATTGCTAAGGAATAAGTTTAATTTTTCCTCAATTCTTACGGTTGTGGTTTTTGCTCCAAAAGCGTAACCGAAGGATGTGCAATAAATTGCCAACATCCATGAAGTGGTCGCGCAACCGAAATTAAAGCGATTAAAGGTAGCAGAAAATTAGTAGCACCTTCGTTTCGTTTCCGCTCGGGGCGAAGAGCCAGGTGGCAAACAACAACAAAACGCCAAGATAAGATTGAGCACAGTGGGGAGCCCGGGAACACGAAAATAATCCCATTACCTGGTCCATCTTAAGGTCAATGAATTATTCAACAGGATTTGGAAATAGAAATGAATTTCGTTCCGGCCAGCGAACCGCCGAACTCCGGCCAGGGGTGTCCACGTTGCGTTCTTAATCCATGGTTCGCTTGCGGTAATGCATAACCAAACCAAGGACGAAGGACGAAGAAGCAGAAAAAAAACCCTCCATTCCATTTCGAATCATCTGGATGAATTTGGGAGGTGACATATACAGAAAAAAACAACAACCGAACTTAACGCTTCATGCACCAAACGTACCAATTTGTCAAGCCACGCGTATAAGAATGATTCGGTGCTGGTGCGTTGGTGTTAGTGGGCGAAATGCTTGCTGTCCTCGACCTTCGTTGGGAGATGAATTTTGGGTTTTTTTTCGGATCCCTCGTACCAGCGCACAGAAAAAAAGTGTCGTTCATTCCCATTCAACTCCCATCCTGCATAGAGTTGGTTTATGGTTCTCTTTTTCCGGCACCGAAACGGCAATATTCTGATAAGGAGACGACCATGATGATGGTACGCGATGGTGGTGAATGTTCCATAGCGTGTAGAGACCGACCACGGCAGAGAGTGAGTGATACGATGCAAAAAAGAAATGCCCTTTTTTGGCGGGGGGGGGGGGGGGGGGGTTGACAGTGAGCGAAGTTTGAACTATTTGCTTTCGTTTTGGTCGAAGAGACACCCACAAGCGGTGCGTTCTCTCTGACTGTTGGTGGCTTGAATTGGAAGGGCCAAAAAAGGGTAGGAACGAATATACAACTGTTTAAGCAAGAGCAGCACGAGTTTAGATTGACCTTGAGAAAAAGCTTCTTCTAAAAAAAATGTTTTAAATTGTTTGAAACTGATTTATTAACATTCGTTTTAATTATCCAACTTATTGACGCCTAAATGTAGGCAATCTGTAGAACAAAACTATACATTCGAATTGTGTTAGCCCAACGGGTAATTACTAAATCCAAGCAAGCACCGTACTGTGTCATGTGGGTTGCCGCTATTCAGGCGTCAACATTCAAACTGCTCGAGGCAAAATCTAATACGATTTTATCGCGTTTCTACGAACGAAACGCATTAAATAGAAACATTCCAAAAATTATACACCCTTGCCAGCCACATTCTGCCGGCAAGCATTTGCACTCATAATTCCGTACCAATTGTGCCGACAAGAATGTCAAATGCAAAATGGTAGCGAGTGCGATATAATTGTAACCGGTCATGACCGGCATTGCTTTCGAGTGGAGTAATCGACCGCAATCGACCTCGCAGCGTGTGACGTAAATCGGGTGCGCTTTCGGTACGCTTTCGCTGTTGCTGCTGTACCGCTTTGTGCTTCCGTCCATTCCTGGCGGACTCCACCACCGGGGACACACACACACACACGTTCCGGGCGCTCGATGAGCGATAAAACTAAAATACAACAATCCGCTTCCATCATCACGTGTCGATGTGCTTGAATCGAGCAGCACGATTATTGTGCTTGAATGGAACGATTTTCGTTTCCGCCCGCCAAATCACCATCATGCCATGGCCCGATGAGCACGGGGGCACATGAATGACAGCGACCTTGAATCGAGCGAACAAACAGGATTGGTAGTTTCCGTACAAGCTCTCCACAACTGGCAACGGAGCTTTCGGAGCGATGTTTGGTGTAGAACAGAACATTCCAGGGCCTACTCCCCCCTTTTCCGGGAAGCGGAAAACTCGCTTCTCTCCCTCCAAAAAAAGGGGGTCAACATGATGGTGATGATTGTGATAAAAATAATACCCGCTGTGAGTTCATGCGCGCCACGTCGTTCGTGGGCGGTTTGGTAAGCGTACTTGTTTGCCCGTAACGCAACACACGCCGCACTCATTACGCGAAACGGATGGTTTCGTGTCATTTCGTAATATGGCACTGCCGTCTTCAAACCGACACATCGCTGCCGTAACGTCAGTCGGACGTAATTGGTTTGGTGTAATTGATCTGACGCTCGTTTGCAACTGACCAGCGGATTGAAAAAAGGAAAAACGGGGAGTGGAGAAAAAAAGAAACTGGTGGAGAATGTCCTGTTTTGTTACATACCTTGGACTGCCGTCAGTTGAAATGCGTTCTGTAATCTTCCCCAACCGCACTCGAGATGTTTAGATTAGATTTTACTCGTAAGCACACAGCTAATGCCACTTCATTCGGTTTCAATGGAGCACAAAATCACCAACAACTAATTATCTTTCTGCACTGATACGATATCCGTTCTGCACTTTTTGCACGCGTTCTTGCCTCGGGCGTAGAGATGGGTCAAACTTCCGAACGATGCGGCAACGCTGGCGAAACGCTGCCCCAGGCACACACACACGTAGATCAGCCTTCCCAATCCTGGCGTGAATGAAAATCAATCGACAGGGTTCACATGATGAATGTGGCTTGCCCGAAACCTATCGCACGTTGTTCCAGCGCTGTAGTTGCTATTGCTGCCGAAAACTGTCGCGGGATTCTTGGCCCTTGGTGCGTGCTTGGTGGTGTGCATTGATGCGCATGCTCCTGCCAGCGCGAAAGCTTCGCTTGTGTCCCAAAAAGAAAATGGAATAGGCAATGCACAGCACGTAACGGCACTGAGAAAGAGCGCTAGAGAGCGTGTGTTGGATTTGACGTTTGAAGTTAAGGCTCCTTTTGGAACAACTTGCATTGCGTAGTCGTGTGTCTGTTTTGGAGCATTAGCGTGGAGCAAGTTTTGTGAACTCTTTAGTGCGCAGTGTGAAAAACTAAAATTTGTGAATGATGTAGAAATTGTTCCAAAAAACCAAGCGTTAACTAGATATAGGAACTTAGGTAACGCTTACTTATTTAAAATTACTTATCTACATATTCTACAAATCAAAAACATGATCATTTAAATAAGACTACATGCTACCCTCAAAATAAGTGTAACTGACTGCTTTCGATGGTTTTCCACTGAGTATGAGCCTGTAACTTGAGTGAGCACGCCTGAATGTAGGCAATGTCTTCATTTTTTCGGAGCTGACTTGGTGTGTGTCACTTTGTGCTGTGCTTATGTCACTTAGTAGTGTAAGTAAACGCCATCGACGGTTTATCATTGATTCTGTGTACTGAGCATATTCGCCTAAAGGTATGCAATGAGGCGAATCTATTAATTTAAATACAAAAACAGTCTAAATTAATATTGTTGATACAAACTTCAAGACATTGCTGTTACGTGGGAGGGCTTAATCGCGCAAGCCGTCCATAATTTCATATAATTTATTTTAATTCTACAAGAAATGGAAAATCACGAAGAAAAAACTAGTATGCTAAAGTTTACACCTTACGAAGCCACAGCCTGATAAAATGATGTCGGAAAAGGGACTAAAGTCAGGGGTACGCTTACATTTGGTATTAGGTGTAGTGTCGTCATAAGTAGAGTTTCAAAGGGTCAACAATTAATTCCACTTGTCCGGTACACATGTTACCAATAATCGGAAAAAGGTTTACGCATCTTTGAGAAGAACGTTTGCTTTCCGCTCGAAACTAAATCGTGAACTTTCTTTTTTTTTCTTCCAAAGCACATCCAAAACACGTTTTCGTGACATCTGTCAGCTGCAGGCAAGTAACTCGCAGTAACCACCGAAAAATATCCCAATCCATCAACCGAGCGTCGTAGATGATGCTCACGTACGAAGCAGGACCGTTCCCCCTGTGGCAAATGTCCTCCTTCCTTCCATCCGCTTTCCATCCAAGTAGTCTCGTTAGCAACGCATGCGATTTGAGAGCGAGCGTAGTATGGGAGCGACGAGTGAACCGAGAGGGAAAGCTCACCATGAAAGCTTTCCACCTTTGACATGGGAACGCTTCCGAGAGAGCCACTCGAGAGCTTATCGTGTGTTCATTACCATCATATTTGCACTCTCAATCAGCACTTCTATCAGCATTCCTCCTGCGGCCCACCTCTTGCTAGGCCGACCAGTATACGAGACCTGTCGCTTTCGGCAGCCGCGGAGACCAGTATGTATGCTCCGCAAAAGTTTCGGTGCGCACTCAGTACAGCATCCCCAGCACAGCATCATTTCCACGCACAAACGCAAACACACGGGTGGTGGCACGAGAGCACTCACGGCGCTATCGGACGATCGAATGTCAAGCGCTCCGGACTCGGGCGAGCGCAGCATCCGGCACCAGTTTCGGCTTGGTTGGCTCCGCTGCTGCTTTGAACTCGCAAGGACACGGGTCACGTCGTCGTCGTTGTCGTCGTTGCCTGCCTAGTGCTGGCTGGCGTAAGCGGTTCCTGTCGAAGTTCGTCCGTTTTGGACGTCCCATTCATTTGTTGACAGCTTTCCAATTTCTCAGCCTTCGTCACTATCAGTGTACTGTCTCGTGTTCGGTGTTCTACCACTGACCCGGTGCGTGTCCGTGTGTGACTGCGTGAGCGAGCGTGAGGGTGAGCGTGTGAGTGCGTGTCGTGTGATTTGTTGAAAAATCTTCTTGACTCGAAGCTTGAAGATCCGCACCAGAACGTCCATAGTGAAGTGTGCCGTACCGTGCAAGGAATCCATCCGTTACGCGTGGAAAAGTTGCAAAGTGTTGTGCTTGTGTCTCTGTGTGTGTGTATGTGTGTGCGAAGGAAACAAAAGTAGGAAAAATATATGTATTTATGTGTATAAATCGTGAGTTCAGTGCAGGTGCTTGTGCGGCACGACAGTAGGCAAGAAACGCGAGCAGGTGGAAAAGTAAGGATACCGAACACAGCTTGGAAGGAATCGTCCAGCAAAGGATCCAGCATCCCAGGGAGCAGACAGGTTCATTTCCGGTATGCAAAAGTCATGCGGTCCATTTCTTTTTGTCGCCGTTAACCAAACCAAACTCAACAGTATTTTTAACTCAATCACTTCGTCACTCTCGGCACGTTGAACGGTTCCACCTCTGCTCTGCCTCTGCGGACGCTTGATGAAAGCTGGCTGACGTGATGGTATCAATGGGCCTGGTGCTGGTTACAGCGAGATATCCGTCACGTGGGCCATTTCACTCAAGGCGACGAGTTGGCATGATTCTAACCTCTCGTGGAAGTTTAATTGCCAAACCATCACATCGCCTGCACCGTTCCGTTGTTCCCGGGCTGTTACGTTTCGTTGGGTTTTAAGTATTTGAACGCAGCAATGCGAAGCCTTGCTACCCATCGAGGAGGAAGAAAAAAGCAGCTCTTTCTTTCCCAATGCAATACGGTTTTATTGTGCACGGAGAAAAGCAGGGAGGGAGGAGGGGTAGGGGATAAAAAAAACGTAACACTCACATCTTTTGTGTAGCCCGTGTCTAGGTGGCATTCGCCTTCACAAGTACACGCACTGGGCAAGGGCTTCCATTCGTGGTACGTGTAGGAATGCTGGCACAATCGAGCTTGCCAAGGATGCTCGACGGAATGGAACCCCGTTATGTGTTGTAAATAACGTATCGATCTGCACGTTCCCGGTTACCCATTGTTCGTTGCCCCCTTCCTCCTCCCATCCTCATCCATTTGGCCTCAGCCCTTCTCCCTCCGTTACCCCGTTCCCGTTGGCTCAAGAAGCAATCCTTAAGGACTCGGCTGCCTGAAGGGGACCACCTATCCGGGTGAACATCCAGCAATCCCCACAGGCCAGGCATATGAGTGTGCGTACACGCTCCCTACCCTACTCCGTTTCACCAGCTCCGAGTCTAACAAAACCAAGCCGATGAGTGACGGTCGCCAACGAGTGGGAATGAGTGAATCATTTCTCTGTCGCCACTGTAGAGCGTGCGAGTGAACGAGAACGGGGTACACTCAGGCGCTTAAACGAAAGGCAACGGTATGTCGAGCCTGTCAAGGCAGTGTGTCCAGGACCTACGACGTTATGGCACAGTGTTTATTGAGCAGCACCAGCGCCGCGCGGAACGTACTCGGTGTGCGGAAGACACAACAAAGATGAAATTGCGAATTATTTTCATTAGGATCACTTTCCCGTCCGTGCATATAGCGGGCCGGAAATGAAGTGTTAATCTCCAACCGAGATGGCCACAGCACGATAGTCTAAACAAACCCCGTGACGGGACAGGCCAGAGGAAGAAACAGAAACTCCCCCCCCCCTTTCATTGCTTGACGAAAAATTAACACATTCGCGATGGAATCGTGGCCTTGCATGGCATTGGTAGCAAATAGATGGGATAAGCTGGACGAACATTGAGAAAGGGGGAAAGCGAAAAAGGCAAAAGAAAGCGCGCAAGGCCCTATTTCTATGTAAACAAACGTTTGGCCCATCCCGCCATCGCTGGTGTGCCATCGGCGACTTGGGTCAGTGTCGGTTGTAATTTTCCGGTCCCATCCGCGGGGCCCCCAGATCTCTGCTAAGCTGCAGCAGCTGTGGCTCTAGCTTACATGGGAAACGGCGAAATTGCTTGTCCCACGGGCTTAGTCGCCCTTGTTTTTTTTGTTGTTGCTTACTTGCTTACTTTCGCACCCACTGGCCGAAGTCACTTTGGTTAATCTGGTTTAACGATTTTTTCTTCCTCGCTTGGGTGCTCAGCTTGGAGTGTGCTACGGCGAAGATGCGAAACAAACTTGTGTACGGATTGTTTGCTAAATTCGATTGGAAATCCGCACGAGAGTGGTTTGCGAAGCGTGTGTGAGAATGGATTAAATCGTACCGAAACCCGTCTGTCCCATACGGATGGACGCAACACTCATCTCGGAATACTCAGAAACGCATCACCTTCAGCAGGAGACTCAGCTCTTATGGGCTCATACATTGAATGGCTATCGGTCCCGTGGTCAAGTGGTTCCGAGTTTAGCTGGAATGAATGTGTGGTGGTGTTCGAGTATAGTCGTTCCGAAAAGCATCCCGTATCGGCCACTACCACCTAGGGATCGTAGTACATCACGCAAAACGCACCCTGAGAGTACCCTTTTCTCAGAAGCGTCCATTAATTGTTTACCTTTTGCTCATTCTCACCTACCTTTCTCCCATTTTTTGTTGTTTTTTGTTGGGATACAGCTATACAAACTTTCCCTTACTCCCAAGGGGGTCTGAGGGGTGTTTCCCCCCCAATCCCATACTTCTCGGTATACTGCGTGCAGCTACGGTACCAATCACATCACTCCAAACATTCGCCTCCACCAAAAACCGGGTCTAGGGTGCTCCTTATACCGAGAATAGCTGGGTGGAGCTTTGCGGATAACGAAAAGCCAAAAGCCAACGAGCTGGAACGGAACACTAGAACATGGAAGGGAGAGAAAAAAAAGAACAGTAAAACGACAACCACGCATCAAGCGTACCGAAACCGTATCATAAAAAGAGCAACAACGCCAACGGAACCGGGTGGCCTAGATGGTGCCTGGGAAAAAAACAAACATACTAATAATACATTCACAAACATAACCAAACAAACCTTTGAGCCATTTGCGGATAAAAGAAAATGGTACCTCACAACACTATACCCATCATTAATGAGATGGGCCATCGTTTTTTTTTTCTCTCGACGCTGGTGCTTCCAAGGTGGATTGACACCGGTAGTCAAAGAGCCACGGCACATCCTTGACGTTTTATTGGGAGCTCCCAGGAAAAGGAGTGTCACGGTACGGCCGTTACGGCAGTAATGCGATATTTCGTATTCTGTGTCGGTTGGTACGGTCCGGCCGAATATCGTTATCCCTAATATCTCTATATTTTTTCTTGACCGGTGTCCAAAACTTTTCATTTCCCCCCCCCACCTTTGCTGGATGAGCCTATTCGACACGCCATGAAGGGAGAGGCGACGCTAGGGGGTCAAGCGTTTCGTACGGAACGCATTATGGATAAAAAAGCCAAAAAGGACATTAGTTGAGGTTCGATAGACTTCGTGTCGGACGGTTGCCTTACGCTGGGTTGAGCTTTTGGATCGGCCCGATCCGATCTATCTATCAGGCCATCGATATCTGTCGGTGACGGTCGATGTGTCATCCATCGGCATCGAAGCACCGTGGGCAATTTCCAATGCGGATGAGTGTCGTAAGCGAACACGATAAGCGAAAAGAAATTGAGATGCTGTCCGGGGTGGCTTTCTTTCGATTTTATCTATACCCCACCCTCCATCCTTCCATCCGTTCCTTTTGCACCCCTCTCCCAGCTCCTTCTCTTTTTCCTTTCAGATAATCATTATACCGTGCTTTATTGATGGAATTATTGTACAATTTCCGTACCCGTATCGGTTAACATTGCCTGTAACCTTGTCCTGGCGCCTTCCGTCCAAGGTGGTACCGGTGTCCATTCTGAGTCAAAGCAGAAAAAAAACCCCATTGCTTGAAAAACGTCCCAGACGGTGTCATAAAACGTGCTGCATGGTGTCCAAGGAATAGAAGACGCAAAGAAAAAGATTGTTACTTATGTTGGTGAGCAATAGGGGCTACCACACGCACACGTGCTCGGTGAGAAGAAAATGGCCGATAAGTAAGTGTGAATGCGAGATTTGTGTACATCTCACCGCACTGCCCTGTGGACGTGAGTTTTTTGACGTAGTACACGTACGCACACCCCTTAGTACGAATGAACTCCCTGCAATACTCACTCGTTTGCTGTAAGTATCCACTGCCTTTCCTCGCGGCGATTAGAGTGTGTGTGTGTGCTGTTTTTTATTTGTTATTTTAACTCGCTTTCCATCCACCTCGTGCACCGCCTCACACTTTCCAGCATCCTTTTTTTTCCACTCGATCGTGAACAAACGTCAAAGCCGCTGTATGAAGCGCTATTGTGATAGCTACCACTCGGGAAACGGAACGTTCACTACTCTGTTGCTGTCAACGTCATCGCCTGCTGATCCGCTTAACCGTGCTTCAAGCGAGATGTGTGCGCTTTCACAGGAAAAAGCGTGACAACAATACTGCCCATGCGAACGAGCGAGAGAGAGAGGGAGTGCGAGCGGTGTGTGCAAGAATGTTTGCACTTCGCTCTTTGCTTTTCCCTTTTGTGAATGCGTTTTTTCTTCTGTTGGTTGTTGTTTTTTGTTTCGTTTCGTTTTTTGTGTGTGTGGATGTTGTTGTTTCCTTGCGCTCCTTCGCGTTGTTTTTCTACCCCACCGTCCGAAGCTGGTAAACCAAACGGAACTGAAGAACTCGCCTCTCCACTCAATTTGCCCTCGCCGATGGTCCAAGGAAATATTTGTACCGTTGCAAGAATACCCATTCCGTGGGCCCGCGGGAGTGTGCCTGTGGAGGAGGAAGGGAGGGCATCGTTGTTAGGTTTGCAATTTGCGAGACCGCCAAGAGTTGCTTCGTGGTTGGTGCGCACGGACGCACGGTGGCCCAGAATTTCCCTCCGGCACATTTTTCCGGCATCCGTCATCATCCATGCCGTTCCCGTTTGCACCCCACACCACCGTTCGGCAATCTTTCGCTACAACAACGATCCGGTCATGTCATCTATCTTCCCGTCAGCATCTAATCATCATTTTTCTTCTCATCCACTCGCTACCCGAAACAGCTCTTTCTCACACGATCCAGGGAGGGAAGGTGGAAAACAAGAGACAGAGAGAGAGAGAGAAAGAGGGAGAGAAAAAAAAGGGAAAACTCCCACACCATCCAGACCTCCCAGTGGGTGGGTTGAAACGGAGTCGCAGTTGAGGTTATGTTTTATTTTCCACGACGACGTGCCTTCTTCACTGGGGCTGGGTACCATGATCGACGATGGACCAAACCATGCAGCAGGCACTATGAACCGTACTGCGTGGACACGATGGCAATAGGATAGTGATGAAACATTGCGACCACCAGTAAAGAAGGGCTACACAAAACCCA
The DNA here is from genome assembly GCA_000473375.1 of Anopheles culicifacies. Lineage (NCBI taxonomy): Eukaryota > Metazoa > Arthropoda > Insecta > Diptera > Culicidae > Anopheles > Anopheles culicifacies. Next base: position 44,926 of record KI422798.1, read on the forward strand.
ATCACACACGCGCGGTAATAGCGGTGGTGATGATGGTGGTGGTGGTGATGTTTTGAGAGGACTAGAGTAGAACGAGCCTGATTAGTGACACATCAGCATGTCATCGGTGGTGGGCGGCGTGTATGCACGACACGGGAGCAGTAACACAAAGCGAACATGACGCCGGAAGATGAATTTTCATTCAAGTGGTGGCCGGTTTTCAATTAGAACGATACCGGGCATTACCGTCCCGTCCTTCCCTAGTGCGTTTTACATATGTTCGCAACGAACCATGTTCGCTCACTGTTCAAAATCCCGACCATGTAAAACCACATGTTTGCACATCATCTTCGCCTTCTCCTTCCTGGTGCACTTATCTCTTTCCAGCGGTCGGTATTTTATACATTCCGTGACGGTATGCATACGTACGTACGTCACCTTGACATTTATCAAAACTGTGCTACTATGATCGTTGCACCGTTTGCAATTGGGATGCTTGCACACGGGTTTGTTGATTCTGACCACTGACGGAGCACCTGAAGTGAATGAATTACGCAATTAGCTTACTCGTCCGATGTGCGATGTGCGAACCGTCGTACGGGGCTCGGTACTTGGTATGGCCACTAAGGGACCAACCACTTCTTTTAACAAATTTGTGTACAACACTGTTTCATTACATAAACTGTTTGAGAGGTTAATTAAATAAAACTGCTTATAAACGCCTAAAAGTATGCAATACACGTAATAAAACGTTCGCATCACAATCCAACGCCTCTTTGTATCGACTCTGAAACAAGGGGAAAATAAATTAACTAAGCCGTTCTCACACTCACGTTCTACCTTGATGGGGGTGACCTTGATGCTATTCTGTAATGTTTATTATATTTAACATTGTAAGCCGACCGATTTGCTCTACACGTCATGGTTCCCTAGAGCGAATCACTTTTCTTGGGGGTAAACTTTCCCAAACGGTTCCCCCCTTCTTCATCCGTTTCGCATGCAGCGCAGACAAATCCCTACAGAGAGTTGTATCATCAAACAGTCAGGGGAACACCGTTGATCATCTCCCAGTAGCTGCTTCCGTGTGATTAAACTGTAATTTAGCGTTTAAGATTTAAGTGCCGGTGTGATTGTGTATGTAAGTGTCCGCGTGTGTTTGTGAGAATTATTTTTCACTCTTCCTGCTATTCTCCGTACCTTCAGTACAGCAGGGAAAGCAGTATCTTATCAAAAGATCCACTTTGCAGATGGTGTTTATGGGTGGACGTGTATGCACGCACGCCTTTCCAGTGTGTGTGCGCTTTGAGTGAATAAAATAAAACAGCGAAAAACGCTTTTCGCTCTACAAAAAACCAAAAAGGATCAACTTTCAACGATGTGAAGGACGCGTTCTTGCGTGATAGAATAGCGGCAGGCGTGTATCGCACGCACAAACGCGTACACCCAGTCACGCGACGAGGAGGAAAAACAAAAATTAGGAAAAAAAGGAAGAAACAAAAATCCCATCACCAACATCTTTCACGTTTTCCCTTCCGCGCTGTAGGGCAGACGTGACACGACGGTACCGGAGGAGGGATTTTATTTTATTCGTTACAACAAAATTCAACCCCTCCTGCGTAGTCGGCACCCCACAGCGTACTGCTAACGTGTCGTTCCATCTGGTTTGTGCTTTCCTTAATCCACCCCACGAACAAATCACGCCTCACCACTCCCGTAAGAGCCGTTTGCAATTTTCTGCCACTTTCCATCGTCGTCTGTGGTGTGGAAGATCTTCGACCAACGCCCCGTTTACCGTATCAACTCATACTCAGTGCGCTTTCCTCATCCGCACGGTCTATTCCAATGTGCTCACGCATTTTGCACGATTCATTTGCATAAAAGCGTCCCCAGGAAAACCAAAAGACGTCCACCGCCTACTGTTCCTATCCCTTTTTAGGTGGATGGCTCATCTTCTCCTCGCGTCTCCTTCCTTCTTTATCCCTCTCTCTCTCTCTCACACACACACACTACCTCTTTATCTGTGACTCAAAACTGCGTTTTGCTTGCCAGCGAGCGTGGGAAAAACGTTGTACCGTACAACCGACCAGGCGTCTCCATCGTCCACGTGCGCTTACAGTGGGGGGGGATATTTCTCAGCCAAAGGACCGGCGAACGCTCCCGATGCCTTAGATAATAAATGTGCAGTGCTAATGAAAAGCAACGGTGGCGCACAGCAGCGCGGTAAAGCCAATGGAAAGCTATGGTTGTCGCGTTACGCTCAGCAGGCAATGGTAACAGCTGCTGTGACTTTACCACTGACTGCTTCCACGTCGGACCGTTTGGCCGTAGTTGTTGCCGTTGCCGGGGCCCGCTGCGAGACACTTTGCTATCGCGTTTTTGTTTCAAATACAAGCGAAACAATGCTGGAAATAAAAACCTGCCTCGAAAATGTTCACTTCGCACACGAATCATTGTTTATTATTTATTCTTTCGCTCGAAGCAGGAAGCGCAGCCTACCGGCTAGGATCTGGTTCCGCTATTGCTCTAGTTTTTCTTGTGTGGCCATTATTTGTTTGTTGTTGGTGTGTTTCCCTCATTGCTCTGTCACAGTGCGTTCCTTTTGCATATATTTTGTTCTCATTTACAGAGCGCCTTTCCCCCCCCCCCCCTATTTCTTTCTTCTCAAAAGCATCTTCCCGATGACTCTTTCCTTGCGCGTTCCTCACGCGCCACTCTTCATTTCACCGGCACGATAATAGACGATTGTTTTTCGACGTTTCGCCACTCGGGGACAGAGGAGATTTTGAATAATTACTATTTATTTTTCCATTTCCATGCTAATGCGCGTCTGTGTCTAGCGGTGTCCAATTGCAGCCACACGCTGCGTCTTCTCCCCGGTCGGATGGGATCGTAATTGAAACCGGAGCTCAATGAGATGCAATCGAGACACGATAAGTCACAGTACCGTAAGCCCCATTATGCTTAGCTTGTGTTGTTTTCTTCGTCTTCTTCTGCTGCTGCTGTTGCTGCTCGTTACGAGTATGAACGGGGAGACACTTTTATGCTTCGGAAGCCTTGCTGAGTAGCGTAAGTGATGGATTATGACGCGCTGTAATAATTTTCCCTTTGATGAGCGTAGCGTGTTGGTTGGATCGGTTCAATTGGTTCATTTGTAACCGGATGCATACATTTTGATTCAGCGATATAGACGAATTACACACGTGTTACAAGCGAGCGCATTTGGGAGAGATTACAGGCTGGGATTTTGGATGCTCATTATAACACGATGTCAAAACATTATGAAACCATTAATTTTCAAATCCTCACTTTAATCCCTCCATTCAATGTCTTGTGTAATGAAATAACGGTTCAAAGGAGTGTTGGAGTTGTATAATTGAATTTAACGTTGAGGTGTTGAATTTTATTTCGTTTCAAACGCATTTAGCCTCAGTTAAATTA
>AXCM01001192.1:0-44484 GCA_000473375.1 Anopheles culicifacies
CATTACTATATACTTAAAACTTTTTCTGCTTCGCGAACATTAACAAAGTTATTCATATTTATATTTTTCAACACCTGTTTGGTTGGATGTGACTAGCTGTTATGATAATATAAAAAAAAAAACAAAACAAACGAAAACAAATAAGCTCAATAAATGGGTTCTGCTTACACGAGCTAACGGTATGCTTATAAACTGTTAAAAATCAACTTTAATGACACTTGGATAAGAGATGGTTTTGGTATTAAACGCAAAAGATGTAAACTTATTTGATATTAGACTTCATTAGAATATCATCGTTTCTCGGGTGTTCCAGAATCCTGAATGTTTCCTAATGTATTCCTGCAGCCGATTTTTCCGTGCATTTCGTACTTAAGCCCATAGGCCATTTGCAAATGATGCATATAGATCGTATGATCAATATGTATTTGCGTACATGGATTAAACATAGTTGCACTCTATTTACGGATACATGAGTATTAACTCAATTATTCTATCATGTTGTGTTATCCTTTTGTCCTTTTGTGTTTGTTGCTAATGCAGGAATCGTCTAAATTTTCTCTTAAAGCTACACACACGCACTTCTCACTCTTTTATTAATATCGATAGATCCGTCTGTTGTTGTGAGCATTTTAATCGCTTGATTTCCTTTTTTTTTTTGTAAACAATATCTTTAAATGTGATCCAACACAACAATCGAAACAATTAATTGTAGCACACTAATGAAAGCACTCTAAAACTCAACAATCAACAAAATGCGCTGGACAACAAAACCATACAGCAGCAAACAAATTCCGATGTGATTGATTTTCAATGTATTTTCCCAATGGACCAGGATGATGGCTTTTAATCTAATTATATGCAACGCATTGTAGGACACTTCGCTTGCCAGATTATCCTTTTTTCTGCATTGTTGCCCGAAGCGTTACAGGCAATTCGAGGCCGTGGGTTTGATATTTATTGTACAGCACAAATTTCTCCGAACAAATCCCATTTCAATTTCCTGCTTTGATCCTCGTTTCATCATAGCTTTCACGGGCAGGCTGTGTAATCTACGGGGATTGTTACATAATGTAGCGAATGGGAGTTTATGCATCCTTTACAAAATGTATCAAATGTATGCTTGTGGCCAAGTACATTTCACAATGGCAAACAAGCTTATGGAGCTTCAGTTTGCGTGTGTTTTTTTTTTTACTACCAGTACACCATCGATTTCCTTCTATGTTGTTATTTACAATTTACATGCCCTTTGATACCATCATTTAATTCTACGGGTTTATGACATCCATTGAGTTCATCATTTCCTCATTCAGAATTTGTTTTGTTGTTCCAGAAATATCTTATAACAATACAGTCCAAATCATATCCCACATATCCCAACATACGCAAAACATCCTACCGCCGTATGGCTGTTCACTAGTGTTTATGTACAGGCGTCGAACTTTACATTAGTAATAATTTGTTCATTTTACTGGCAATACATTATTGGAATACATTCTCAATTTTAGATTGTTACACCAAAAATGTCTGTTTATGAAGTATTGTGTTGAATTTCTTTTGGAAACCAGTTGTACAGTTTACACATTAACATCGTACCTTTGTCATTGAAAGTGTGTGTATTGTGTCATGTTACTGATAACGATAATCGAACCATTTACTTAAACATTCAAGCAAAATCAAACTGCATAAACGAAAACACTCTCAACGGAGGTGAAACCGTTTGAACTTTTTTGATTTTTGTCCACAAAGTCAGGGACAAGGAATGAAACATGATTGTCAAACCATACCAGAGCCAACCATGCTGCCATGCAGGGCTTCCATCAAAAATGACTTGAGAGCCCATTAGAGCATATGGAAGTATCTGTAGAAGGGTCAAACGGCAAATTAAGTAAGCGGCCCTTCGACTGAGGGGCTCAAAAAAGTCGCTTAAAACAATGCAAAGAAAAACTTCAAACCTCCCTTCTTAACAGTTACGAATTTGTTGAGGCCCATCTTGCAAAGGGTATCGAACCTAAGTCCTACACATTCTTCAATTTGTGCATTCGAAGATTGCCTTCGTTTGCGCTCCCTGCTTCCACTACTTGCATAGTTACATCCAACGTGGTTTAAGCATTAGGTCTGGCTACAGGGGAAGGTTCCAATTTTTAGTGCGTCGGCTCAACGAAGCTTGGTCCTCTACTGCTCTAAAGCAGGTTTCTGATCTTCGCGAGCATGAGCAAACGAGAAGAACGCAATATTTAACCAAGTATTTCAGTTCTATCTTTGTCCATGGCTTGGAGAATATTGTTTCATCCGCATCTGAAACAAAAAAATAACCTGCTGCTAATATACACGACAGAAGAGAAGGAATTAAAGAAAATGTTTTTTAAATCTCATTTGTTAAGTTTGCTCTTGTCGTCCCACAAAAACAGATCACTATTATTGTAGTAAAACGGCTTATATAAAAGAATCGAATAAGTTCTGTGGAGTTACTACGCGTTCATTCTTTCTCTTTGTACTCATATCGAGAAAATTAAGATATGCTCATAGTACTAGGAAATTAGTTCTAGTACTAAATTGGTTTCTTGGTATTAGAATGATAGAAATATCCCATTAATGTGGAGATTTGTTTTCTAAAATTTCGATATGTTCATTTAAATTGCTGACTTTGATGACCACAACATATAACATGTGGGTTTATACCCAATGGAAATGAAATATTCCCAAAAAAGGTTAATTTCCGCGGCACTGGATTGTTTCCTTGCTCTGTCTTTCGATATGATACGTTCGATATGGAAATGATTCATTGGTAAATTAAGGGGATGTATGATATGGGATAGCAATTGAATTGATATTTTTATGTCACTTCCACTGCGTCAGGGATCTTAAAAACTATATTAACAACCTTATTTCCGTAATCGCTCATGTCATTCCAATTACGCACCTTCCATACTTTGTTCCTGCTCCTGCTAGGGAGAAAACACTCGTAAACTTCGGAGCAGCGTTGCGAGCACATTTGCCAAACATTCAGCGTTTAATGCAAGCTGACCGGCGCCACTCGGTCCCACTTTAACGCAGGCTAGCTCCCGGAAGCTCGAAGCAACGTCATGTATTTTAAGCACGATGTTGCGCGTTTGCAGCGGTGCAGAGGTGGTACGCGTCAAATCTTGCGCAAGTTCGGTGATACGTCTGAGAGCCGACAGACAGGCGGTTAAATGTTCGGGCAGGTGGGTAAGATTTGCATCGGACATTGATACAACCAGATGCTTCGACGCGGTGACTAGCTGTAACGCTTGCTCGGTCAGTTCGTCCCGTGCTTGCTGAAAACGACCCTCATCAATCGCAGTGCCTCCGCCAGCGGTTTGTGCGGCAGAGCAGGCTGCTGCCACTTGGTCCAGCTTAACAAGTAAACCGGCCATCGCAACGTCCGTCTTAGCCATTAATGTATCAACGTTTAGCACATGGCCGTTTTTATTGGATAGTATAGGACTACCTGGATTACTGAAGGTGGCGTGGGCAACGTTGTTGGAGAGTGTACCAACAAGTGCGGGTGAAACGGCAGTTGGCAGAGAAGCTTTGCGTGATAGTTGAGGTGAGCATAGAAGTGTTAACTGTGCTCTACTGTCCGCCGGTGGGTTCTTCAGACAAACTGGCGGGCAGTCGCTGTGCGAACGCTGATGGCCGACGCTGTTCGGCGCGGATAGGTTCGTCTTCTCCGAGGTCGACAGCTGCTCCTCGGCACACTGATGGTTGAATGCCCGGTCGATCTCCCTGTAACAATTGGGATTGCGATGAAGATGTGGTGACCCTATGCCGGCTGTCCGAACAGGAGAGGAGTTAGCGGACAAGGATACAGCACCGACGCCACCCGAAGGATGATGGTGTTGCAGGTGTTGCGGTAATGGTGGTACCGGAGGCGATTGGTGATGATGGTGAAATTGGTGTAGATGATTGAAGGTAGACCCATGCGTGTTCTTCAATATTGGAACCGGGCTACGCAGGATGCTGGGCTTTATAGGTACCGGAGGTAGTGGCGGTTTCTTCGGTGGCAATGCGACAAGTATCGGAACCGGGGGTGGTGACTGTTCGAAACGAGGCGGTAGTGATGGGGGATCACTGGGACCGAGTTCGTAGTAGTTACCGTTCGCCCGAGTACCGTACAGTGCACCGCCGGAAGATGGTGGCGAGCGAATGGGTGAACCCAGACGAAGTTGCAACTCTGCGCTTTTCGGAGGTCGTTGTGGGGGATTCGGTTGATTAATATTGGTCATATGAGGGCAGGGTTTTGGTGGAAGTGCCAATGGGACGTCCGGGGTATCTCGTGATTGCTGTTGCCGCTGTTCATGTTCTGTATCTCCATTTTGTTTATCCTTCGATTTTGACTTAGCACAACAAGAGAACGGCCCTTTCCGGTCGACGGTAGGGTACTCGATGACGTGACCATTCGTGGCAACGCTGGCAACACCATTCATGGTGCTTTTGGAATCTTGAATTCCATTCGTTTTCTTTTCATTTTCCGGCTCCGAAACAGCAATAGCTGCTGCGCTATTGCTATAAAGATCATACTCAGTCGTTCCGGTGGTGCTATTTTCCTTTGGCGGATAGTATACTTCGAATCGCGTTGGATCGTACGCATACTTAGCGAGTAGTACACTGGCAATAGCTCCATTTGCAACGGTCGATGGTGTCGATGACCCATTGGTGGAAGCAGCACGGGGTCTAGCAACCGGTCCATCAGCGTCATAGTTAAGGTTCTTCAGTGTGTTAATGTTATTATTCGTGCTGACAGTGGCGTTTGGTTTCGGGATGGTATGGTTTTGAGCGGGGCGTCGTGCATATAAGGAATTTTGGGAATCGGGTCCGGTTTTTTCGTTTCGATCGCTTAATCCGGGCGGTGGTGGGATAATGTACGAAAGGATTTCCTCTGGTGTCAATTCGACAGCCGGAGTGATCTTCTGGGTTGGGGGCTCTATTGTTACCTGTTTGAGAAACTCTTCCAAATCACCAGCGCCCAGATTGGGAGAAGCCGTTGCATTGTTGGTAGAGGTACTCGCTCCTGCGACTTTATTAGTCCCTGTGCCATCGTCAAAACCACTTGGAGGAACGCTCAGCACATTCAGATTGTCCAGCTCGTCGGGAGTTTGAGGCGGTGGAATCGATCTTAGATCGATAATATCGGGATCCGTTTCAATGATGGAATCATCACCGAGCAGCTCATAGCCGTATAGGTCGGCAAGCTTCTTTGCGGCCAAATCCGTACCTTCCGTGCCCAGCTCGCTCGCCGCACTAGCTTCTTTGAGCTGGCGGAGATAATCCTTCAAGCTCATGTCGCGTCCTTCATTTCCACTGTCCGGACTGTGCAATCCAAAGCTGGTGCGAATAGATTTGTTTCGCAGATTGGCGGTACTATTTGCAGTTCCTAGCTGTGTCAATTGCAACATCTGCTGCTGTGTGTTTTGATGCTGTAACGGGCTTGAGCTTTGTGTCGTCTTATGTATAGGGGAACTGTTCGGTGTGTACAGAGATTCAGAATCACTTTCACTCTGCGAAAGATCGTTGCCCAGCGCTTGCAGATCGCTCAGTATCTGGCTAAGTCCGGACAATTTTCTCTGGGTTTTTGGTGTGTTTTGGGCCGAGCCGGTACATGTCTCGAGCTTTCCATTCAATTCACTGAATGGTGCAGTGTAGATCGAGCTAAGACCTTTCGCTATTCCGTCCAAACCTTGGTTAATTGTTTCCGTTAACAGTGTCAAAGAGTCACTGTGCTTTAATACGCCGGGACCATCCTCATTAGAACTTTGTTTGCTGCTGTTTAAACTTTCGCAGTCACTTTCATCTACATCAACTGAAGTTTCGCGCCAGAAGTTCAGCTTGCCACCCGGCTTTACTTCAAATTCGTGACCGTAGTCACCGTGCTCGTTTAGGTAACGTTCCGAGTTTTCGACCATTTTCTGCATTTCTGCTACACGTCGCAATACCTCCTCGTTTCGGGCCTCGGACACGGCCATCGGGATACCTCCGATTTTGCCACCAAGTGATCCATCCTTTGATACGCGCATGTCCTTACCGTTCGGCTCAAAATCATAATCTTGTAAACTTGGACGACTATTTTTATTGGAAATGCGCGCACTGTTTGCATTGCGATCACATTCATCCGAACGACTAGAGGAACTGATCGATCCGGTAGCACTTCGGAAACCGGTAGAATGGTACGGTGGTGGCATCAGGAATGCAATGCTGTGTGTTGGTTTCTCGGAGGGCAAGTAGCTCCAGCCGTTACTGACAACCGTGTGTTGAGAGAGATATGGAGGCGCAATATCCTCAATTTGTATGTCACGCTCCTGTTCTAGTGGAAGCTCTTTGCCTGTCATATGGAATAAGAAGAAATCGCACGAAAGATTAAATTACATGTAATTAAATGTATTTTTCTAGCTAGCGATAAATTAAAAAAATAAACAATAATAAATAGTATGAGATTATCCATCAGCTTACCGGCCATGAGTCGATAGTAGCCTGCCAGAACGATTGCAAACTCAGACGCATCTCGATCTTCCATCGAAAAGTTAATAACACGATCAGGGCTTATAAAGACGGTGACGGTGTTGGAGACATCATCATCTCGTGTTACAACAACACGAATTAGTTCCTCGAGGTTACAGATGGGTTGTGGCTGGAAAAATGAGAAAAAAGTAACAAAAATGCTTTATGTAACAGCGTATCGCAGTAATTATTCAAGTTATCTTATTTGGAGAATCTTAAGGAGATTTGGATAAAGAAGTTTAATTACACACCACAGTTTTCGTTACGACGATAAGCGATTAAAACAATGAAAACTGATAGTCTCGCACTGAAGTCTAATGGACGGACTTAATAGACGGTAACAATAAAACGACCACTTTCTGAGGAAATATCCATTATACGAACGTGATTATCGCCATTTGATAAACTCGTTGTGGGAAAAAAACACTATTACGTGTTGCGTACAAATCTGCTCGGATAGTTTATCTTCGCTCAAATGTTTGCGTTGTTCATTGAAGCATCCATCCTTGTTTATAGCACGACAAGCAAACAAAGTTGTACACTTCCTGCCAAGGTGAATTGTTACGAAAGTAAAGGAAGAAAAACTTCCCTCACTATCCCAAACAAAGTTGTACTTTCTCCAAAATGCAGGATAAAACTCGCCGAGATAAATGAGGTGTCAGTCTCTCTGGCACGATTTACCGCTTTGGTGCTTTTAAGGCAAATTATCCCCCACAAATTCGGTGAAATGCGCTAAGATTTCCCAAAAATCAATCATTCCCCGCTTAGTGCGATTCTGGCAGGTTGTTTGGGAGGTGGGTCGTCGTTTTGGAGTTTGTTGAAAAGTTTGGAGGAAAGTTTTGCTTTGCAGATCGTTTATATCATTTCTATTGTGCCCGCTATGCCCTCCGACAGACAAATAGATGTTACAGGTAGGATCGTATGGTTGGATTTGCAGCACCACGTATATATGCACGATACGCATGGTGCTTCTGTTTTAGGCCAAATTGATTTAATCCATTCACGAAAAACGTCTACCCATTCTTATACACTAGTCGTGTATATGTGGTGCGAAAGTTTTTCGTCTGCTGGCGATGAAGATTTCAGTAAGCGGTAACGTATATCTTCAACTATCAATCCCTCACGAAACCATCCACTCTAATGAAGCAACAGCATTAGTTTGTATAGATAACACTGGCGCGTAGAAATTGGTACATTCTCTATGATCGGATAGCTTTTTCCAAGTGTCGAAGAACAAATTTTGTGGATAAATTAGTATATAGTTACTAGCTGGGAAAATCATTTCGCTAAATAAATATTACTTTCTTCTTAAAAATAAAATATTTTCTGAATATATGGATTCATGATCAAAGAGATGATATGCAATGTTATATTTTCCCAAAGAGTAAGAAACGGAATAAGTCGTCTTAACTTGAATCAGCTTGTGCTGTTTATACACTAGATTGTTTTGTACATTTAAATATCTTTGATTGTTAGTCCATTGACAGTTTCTCAAAATTAGCCGAGTGTTCCTGGGAGAATGTGCTCTTTTACGATTTGGGACAGGAAATGACTCCCAAACTAATGTCAATTGCGTCATAAATGAAGTATATGTTCAAATTTCTTCTGCCGTTCTTAATTAATAAAAAACAAATCCCACAAAATCAATATGTCAGTGCACTAGAAAGCGAAGAAAATTAGCAATCTGTTTTTGTTATAAACGGTTAAACCTCTATCGCTATACATTAAGTTCCGTAGTTAACTATACGGAAGCTCACTGATTAACCTCACCAATCACGATCGTCACCACGAAAACCTGTATAATTACCATCATTTTCAAGCGTAATGTCTCGGTAAACAGTATTTTCAAAGCCAAACAAATCAGGCTTCCGGTACGCGTTGGCAGTACCAACCGTCAGATGTCGTCGTCGATCAATCCCTCTACTGGGATTACTGGCATTTCAGGCACCGTTTGGTGAAAAATGTTTTCGTCTTCTGGCAAACTCTAGAAAAGATTCAACAGTGCAACAGGAAGGAATGGAAGCAAAGTTAAACAGAGCCCAGGAAATTAGTGAATTTTTGGGAGAGATTGCGGGTGTTTGGTTGTCAAGCGCAAGTCTTGATCACGGCTGTATTGCTGGCTCTGGTAAAAGCCGAGCTGAAATTCGCTCAAGCAATGGAAAGGGCACCCCCATACATAAACATGCGTATATCCAAATCGGGAGCTTGGTACGGTGCGTGGTGGATAATAAATTCTCATTAAATATTTGCTCTAGATTTTCGTTAACAGATCGCGGAGGGCCAGGCATTTCCCATTATCCCATCCTGGGCAGTACTAAATTTCTGACACGTAACGGGTGGCAGCTCCAACCCTGCACTCCTGCGGCCGGTGTGTAAATTTGGCTGACCAGGTACAGGGAAGAAGAAAGGGGCAAGAAATCACGCAGTCAGGCATACCTACAATCCTCGAAAGTTGTTGTGGAAGGGACTGCTGGTACAAGGGTCCTGAAACTTGGTGCTTAATTACACCTCGCGGGCAAATTAGATGCTGCAAGGGTACGCGCGAGCACGGAGTATGAGAATTGTAAGGGGAGCGGATTCATAAGTATTTTCGTTCAGCCTCGTGGAGCTGTTCAGACAAACCGTATCAACAGGATTTTTAATTCTTTTACCGCACCATGGTGTGAGAATTCTTTTACAGCTGATTGATGGCTTCGTGTAAGCCATCGAAAAGATTTGAACGCAAATTATCAATGATTTTATGTAACAGATAATGAATTCTCAAAAACTTACCACCGTGTTGCGCACGCCTGCAATTTGACTCAAGCCAAATCGTGGACTAACGAGTAGGACTCGTTCGACACCATCACGCTGGTTGGTACTGAAACACTTGGCCCCGTAGCTGGGTAGTCCCGATATGATGTCCAGATAGTGAATTTTTGCCTACAGAACCAGGATAAAGCAAAATCCAGTAAATGATCGCCAAGATAACGAGTATGACTTATGCGTATGTCTCGTTTACCTGCAGCTGAGTGAGCGTTTTGGTTGACGAGCCTGTCATCTGTGAATTGAGCTTCAGAAAGTGACCTAAAAGCCGTCGCAGCTCCTTCCGTTTCATTCCTTCGATCAGCGAAGCAGGCACAAAGCGATCCAGTCCAAACTCTCGTCTGTATGATGTATGAAAAAAAGAGAAAATTGATTACACTCCTTTCGCTAGTTCGATTTCTATAGAAACATTTATTGCTACCATCTATCAGCAGTATATCAATAAGTCTAGATAAAACCCTTCATAGCGGAAACAGGATTACAGCTGCTTCTAGGGATTATTTTACACGTTGCGAAGTAGTTTCTATGCGTTTTAAAACTTTTCACACATCGCCCACAAACCAACATCCTAAGAGCACAGTAAGAAACCAGAAAATCTCTGCATACTGCACAAAAAATCTCGACCAAAAGTTGTCCTTCTCGTGTTCCTAAACCACACACATAGTTTGTGACGACCTTCTCCGTCCCCTTTCATACACTAGACACCAATTCCATTTGCAATTGCAAATATTTGTCCCCTGGAAGGCGTTCTTGCCTTCTTTTGTTCAACAAATCTGGACGTTTCTACGTGGCGTGGGAAGAAATCGTGCTGAAACTTTGCCGTCAGCAACCCACGATCAGAGGCGAGTGGTTGAGGGGTGGGATGCCTGTGAGGTGGAAGAAGAAAATATCCCAAATGCCGGAACACTTTCACAAATTGAACTAATTGCAGGCATGTCAGGGCGGAAGCGATGGAGTTTGCAAGTCATTGTCTCAAGTTGAAGTTGAATTCGCGAGGAAAACGTTGAAATTCTCCAGGTTCTCTAACACCATACCATGGCTTTTAAAAACGTTAAGAAAACCGAACCGAACTTTTTCGTGCTCAGCAACTCTTTTTTGTCTCTCAAGTTTCTCAAAGCTTTCTCGGTGAATGTACGCAACTAATGTATGCAGCTAGGTTTTTAACAACAGTCGTGTGAGTGCGAGAAATGTTTCAATAAAGCATTTGGGAAAGCTTTTAAGAGTAAATAAGATTATTATTTTTGAAACCACACAGGGCTCATATGTAAGCCAATTATCAATAAAACACGTTTAGGAAAGGAAGACAATGAAAATAGTTGGACTATGCTAAGCTCAGCAACATTTGACGAAATGTTATTCACAATTTAGGTGTTAATTTTAGGACAAAACGCTTCGTGAGGATACTTACTCAACAGTTTTTACAGTTAATTTAGTGGGCGAAATGTTATTTGCTAGCGCGTGTTGATGCATGTGCAGTGCTGCCAGCCGTAGGGCTACTTCGGGTTGCAGTTCCGGGGCAAAGCGTTCCTGCGTGACATCATTGCAGCACTGCAGAAACAGATAGTCCAGCGCATTGAGGTCCTTTTGAGCGAGAGCAGCGGCTGATACTGGTACAAACGTTACTCGAAACAGGCATCGAAGCTTGTGAGCTCCTGGTCGTGCCGCAATCTGTTGTGGGAAGATTAGACAAACAAGAGATTAGAGATATTTGTTCCTTAGATCTGCAGAATATAGTATTGCAATGAAATTATATGTTTATTCGTGTTGATTGATTGCAAGTGAAAAAGAAATTTAATTAATGCAACGTTAACAATGCAATTGTGCAAATCGATCTGAATTGATTAAACTTACGAATGTGTAAAAAAATGTAAAAGTTGTTCCGCTCCATGATCAAGGAACGATCCTTGTTCAACGTAACAAAATAAAAAAGTTTTTAATTATTTCAGATTTTTTTTTTTTTTTGGCAAAAGTATAAAATCGTATGTAAGAAAACTGCACATACTCTCGAAATGGATTTGCAATTAGAGATTGACATTTAGTCGAATCATTCATTTCTCATTACCGGAACCAATGTTCTGTAAAGGCCAAATTCGAAAAGATTGATGAACTAATGCCTGAACAAATAACAAGAATGAATGCTTGTGTGTGTGAGTATTAGTAATTGGTTCTAGAAATTCCAACTACCAGCTAATACTTACCCGTGCCACCGTTTCCTGCGGATCCAATAGGGTTAGCTTGTTTCGCTTCAGACTTTTCACGTGTTCCACCACGAGACTGAAATGCTCACCGGCGGTTAGGCATAACTTATCGCGTAACGAAGTAACAACATTCTGCTCGGGAAATTCCAACAGGTTCCAGCAACACGTGGAAAGAGGCGAGTAAGAAAAACAAAAAAGATGAGTACTTGTGGAAAGAGTGTACTGAACCATTAGTTTGTGGTCGGTGTGAAATAGAACCGCTTCTTTTGAATGCTCTCCTTAAAGAATCCCATCCCGAGCTGATGGGCCGGATTCCGAAAGGATAATGATTCTGCTCAAGGCGATCCAATTGTCTGCTGGCAAGCTTCGAAAGTTAGTTTAGCGAAAGCGTTACAGTACGTACCTGTACAGTGGTAGTTGAGTCGTATTTGAACGATTTGGTTTGACCGTTCTCGAGGAACACTTTGAGCACGTTTGCCATCGGCGGCACGCACAGATCGCCGAGGGAAAAGGCAGATGGCTGTGGATGAAAAAGGGAAAAGAATGAAATAAAAAAAAGGTTGCAAATGAAAAAGGATGATTTGAATAGCTTGTGTAATGAAATGTTGCGCTCCCTTCGAGAATTATTCCCACTTCTTCCGGCAGGCATTTAATTATCTTTGCGCTGTGAAACATTTCAAAGGAAACAATCCCACTTATCTGATTTTGGTGTGAATCATTCAAAGGCAACAACATTTTATAAACATTAGAAGAAGAAAAAGAAACAAAAAAGCAGTAAAATCTCTCTTGAAGTACGCACTACGCGGTACGGCTGCGGGCGGAAAATCCAACTGTTTGAACGGGAAATTAATTAATCTCCGGAAAGAACTTCGCTCTCTCTTGTGGGAAATGAAAAATTTGTATGGAGCAATTTTTCTTCAAAAAACCCACAAACACACCCATCATGGCAAGCAGGCAAGTTGTTCAAACGGAGGGAAAGAAACCGAACGCGGAGTATGGAATGGCCTTACATTCGAATGGTTTGTTCTGAAGCAGCAGCCATTTCATTCGAGCCGGATTTAAAATATTGCCCAAAACCATTGCGAAGATATGCAGTAGGAAATGGCGTAACCGACCACTTGCCTGAGGTTGCCCAAAAGCTTGCCCAGTCTGAGGCAATGTTGATAACATTGTTTCGTTGCATTTATTCCTCACTTCCGGTCTCCGGTACGTTTCATCCGGTGTCAAAGTCAACCGTTGGTTCGTTGGTCAGAAAGTCATCCGAAAGCTTTATGGAAAACTTTTCATACTCGGACACCCCTGCACTCGTTCTCTCCACTTCCAGCAAGTGCCTACACTTGGTCTGCAGCGAGACTGGATTTCGAAGGATAATGCTGTGGGCAAAAATTTGCCAGATTAATTATTCAGTAACCGATTCCAGCAGAGTTTGGTGAGGAAACAGACAGTGAAACAGTGTGATTGAAAAGGTGCGGTGAAGACTGCAGTGACTGTGTGTGACTGAACTTAGATAGCCTCCTGCTGGACGGAATTTCAGTTGTAAAGCAGGAGTTTTTTAAGAGACCCTAAATGTGAAGTGGCTTTTACCGGTGACGAAGGGTTAAAAGCTAGATGTGGTGAAATTTGTGGCATTTAAATATTTATTCACTGCCATGCAAGCCACATACGACAGGCAGTATATGGGTAGCGGGTTGATCTACGTTTGTTTTGCGTTATATTATTTGGAAGAATATTTATATTATTTTATTATTTATCACAGCGTTTAAATTTGCAAGTTCTCTGCCACGAAAACTGAAATGGAAGTCCTTTTTGGAGCGACACAGAAAAATTAGCGAGAAATGACTATATGAACTAGAAATTGATAACTTTCTCTATGAGGGAAGATATCAATCACTGATAACTTTCGACACCTTGGTGTTTGGTTGAAATCCAGATTCATAGCTAATTTAAAAATGCACAAAAAGAATCAACTTTTTTAAAGCCAGCCAGATCATTCTGGTGTTACGCTCATCAATAAGATGTCCTGTGGCCTTGTAAGACTGTATGTACTGTACTCTCCGTACTGGGATATGGAGACATATATTTTTAAAGGCGATCCAATACACAGTCACTCAAATTGGAGAGATTACAATACCATAGCCACAACCTCTTACTACTTGAAATAGGGACCTTTTTCTGTTTCGTCCAAGCTAGAATTAATGTGGATATCAAGAGAGAAGCCACAGATCGTGCATGATGATCGTGATGACCTTTTCGTTGATGCCTAACATTTCTGGCTTACGAAACTTAATAATATCACGCAGTTGGATAGTTAGTCAGACTACGGGGAACGGTTCGGATGGGTATTGAACCCCACTTCGGCAGTAAGATCGTCAATAATTCGTATACGGCAGTAAAATCCTCACAAAAGAAATAAAATAAATCTAAATTGATATTTATAACAAAATGTCTTCTTTTATGGCTCTCCAACTTCTAGATATCTTGGATTACCTTTTCTGGCTTCCATAGCTATCCACAACAGGAAAGTCAATCCTGTATACGGAGTAAAGTCCCGTGTAGAATATTGAACCAGATATGTCGTGTTAAAGATCGGTGGTTATCATTTATACCATCATGATTATATTATGGGAGATGTTGTATATTCTATATTTAGTGGTGTATGCTTAATAGTTCTACGTCAGAGCAGGTAGAGCTTTACATTAGCATGTTTTTAACATTTTGTATTGTTTTATCTTCACGCTTATGTTATACCAGGCAAAAGGGATCAATTAACCCAAAAAAGAAAAAAAACATATTAATATGATAAAATGAAAATATAATTGCTATAAATACACCTTGCCCTGATTTAAACATTCATAGTTCTACCTCCCACAAGGCACGTTAAATCACGATTTCTTTCCCGTGGGGCATGATTTCAGAAACATCGATAACCAGCACCATTACTAGTGGTGATACAAACTTTCGATACCCAGCCACGAAAGCTGGAAAAAGGTGGATTCCTGATGACATGAACGGGACCGCGGGCCGGAACAATCGGAAACATGATAAGGGTTTCAACATTTCCTCCGTGCAGACATGCTTAACGGAGCTCGTAATACGTGAATGGAAGAGGTTAAACACGAACACATACATTTAACCAGATGCGTCCTCGCCCTACCCTCCATCCGCACACACACACACACACATATACGCACGTCCATGCCATGTATCATTTTTCACGGTCTGGTGGTGTCTCAGAACGTTTGAAATGAACAAAAGGGATATGTAAATTTTGCACCTTCTTCATGAACGGTGAACGCGAAAGAACATCCCAGACAGCAAAGCCGAGAAAACGTGTGAGTGAAACAGGTAATGTAGGGTTGGATGGCACGTGCAAGGGTTAAATAGAAGATAGATTGTGGTGGGTCGAAAGGTATTATCGGGTTAGTGGTTCAACGAATTAAAGAATCACATTGAACATGATGTTTAAAAGTAGCGCTTTCATAACGATGTGTGAAATGTGTGAAAGCCAATGTGAATTGCGTGCTTGATTCAGCTTAGAAATAAACTTTTAATTACGTATAAGCTATACGGCAAGGGCATTCTTAATGAATGATGCATTCTATTTTTAATCGGAGTCAGGGTGCATACAAGGTATAAAAGAACAGCAGCTCCTGGTCTTATCTAAGTAACGTTCTACTCGAGCGCATATGTGATGTCACCTTTGCCCAGGATGGGTAAAAAGCTTTCCTTTCTATAGAATTAATATTCAGTGATTTTACATTGCGTAGCATTTTCTTTTGCGTATTTTTTGTGTTTTGTTTTCATCATCCCGATATGCACATCCCTTTAGATAACGTAACCTTTGGTTTGTTACGATATGGCAGAAAAACGGTTGGTAGTTCGGGCGTGACTGTTTCATTCACCCGATAAACAGAGAGAAAAAAAATCGACGATAGCAAACGGGCAGAGAGCAAGATGGTGCAGTTTGCGCTTTGGAAAAGCAAAATAACTGGCAACATGTAGCCGGATGTGCAAACATGTTGCTCGTGGATGGTGAAAGATTTTCCTAAAACTGATCCTCGTATAAGGACCACATTCAGGAAGTGGAGATACAATGGAAGACCGGGAATGGAACGCAAGATGAGCAAACAAGTACGATGGCCCGATATCATGTCATAAGGCACACACAATCCGCTGACTAAATATTTGGATTGTTAGCGCAGATGGAGAGGGTGAGCATGTTACAATCCACCGGCATGCTAACGAAGAAGGGTGGCACTCTACATATTCCGTTGTCATATTTTTTAAAGACATCGCACAATATAATGTTTCTCTAGCAAAGATAAATTCTGCGGGAAGGTATTCAACTAGGTCCCGTAGTCTCGTAGGAACGTTAGACCATCTGCATGCCTTGGTTTGCCTTTCCACATTCCTTTCCATTCTTACATCAATTCATTATGCTACGGACATTTCCACGAAGGAACTCCTAGGTAACAGGCAAGGAAGATATGCTCGGGTTTGTCCCCTTCTTCGTTAAATTGTACCGAAGTGGAAAACGAAAATCGAATCAACGAAAGCGAACAGGTTGGATAGGGAAGTGAAAGATACCGATCAGTGAATCAAATTTTCCATCATTATGCAAAAACAATTCACGGAGGTGTGGTGAATAGCGTATTCGTTTTATTTTTCTATTGCGCAAAAAGATGAGTTTGACTCAATCAAATGTACCACACCTTATCAAGGTGCACCACTCACAGCGCAATTGCTGGAAAGCAATGATTGAAGAGTTTTCTGCTGGAAAATTGAATCTGCGCTGAGTTTTAGACAGCAGCCACTTTATCCCAAACTTAATGAATGAACGCTTTCAAATAATTTTATTTATTTTTCTTTGGATATGATATCATGTTATAATTCGTTATAATTACGCGTACAAATGTCAGTGCATCATTCTATATATAACTATCAATACATTGATATCCTTTTTCAAATTTGGATTAGGGTCAAGATCAAACTAGAGAAATTGGCATCAAACATGAGAGACGATGATTTATAAAATGCTATCGACCAAACCTCACATCGACAACCTTTAGGGATTTATAGTTCACAGGGTTCATCCTTCTTCGAGAATTGATTTCTCGTAGATGGGACATGATTTCACACCCCATTGAATTTCTTTTCGACGTTATTTGAGTTGATCTCCTTTAGCTTGGTGACTCGAGTGGTAATTTTTGTCGAGCCCGAGATTCACTTGACACAGACGGCTATTCTGTCATTCGTGAACAATTGGAACAGAACGGAGGATATTGACGACGTTTATTAGAATGCTTGAGCTGTGAACCACTAAGTACGATGAATAGCTATTGACCACGTGTTAGTGGTTGGTTAAATTTGCTTCAAGTAGTGTGAAAGAGAAAATTCCACCAGGAACGACTACATCACAAAGGCACTTCGTTATAAGATGTTGAAGTTTATTTTGGAAGAACAAATTTGTTTCTTTTTATTCTTCAGTGTAATGAGCGTCGGAATTATTTGCTTTGAAAGATAACATACTTTTTAAAGAATGTTAAAACAATCTTGGAAATGCCGGGGAGTTAACTTAACTGCTAACCTTAAAAAAGGCACATTTTTTATTAAATGATCAGCCTCAACAAAGTCTACCCGAGAAGTTATATTCAGGCTCGTGTTGTTGTTGTGCCTTGGAATGATATTCGACATTCCTTGGCTTGCGTCTGTAGTTGTTGTTGTAGGTATTGCCATCATGCCGAACCTTTAAAGCGACCATTTCGTCCCGTGCCACCGCTGTCAGGCGGTAATTCGAAACTTTCGTTTTCATTTCTTTACCGACCGGAAGGAGAAAAATTCACTTTGAAGCGTATGGTCTTGATGAATTTTTGGGATTGATGGACTGACACACACACATCATCAGGGCACATCATTAGTAAAACCTTTGGCTACCTTTAGTGCCGCCGAATCTTCTTAACCCAAATGCCTACCATTTTACCAAGGGTTGGCACAAGCTGCAAGCATTATTAAAATACCATAAATCATATATTTTAGCCCACAAACCCCGATCCTTCTGCGCAGAGGTATGCATTCCACGAAAGGGGTAGAGCTTGCCACCACCGCGATGGTTCTGTGGTTGGTTTGTATTGTATAGAGAAAAGATTAAAAAGAGATACAGACAAAGTCACAAAAAGGGGGAGCGAGAGTCAAAGCAAGAGAAGGGATGGAAGTAGCGTAAGTTCGTGGGAGACATATCACTCCCCGGATGCCCCGGTGGAAAGAATGTGATGCTGGCCGGAAATGATGAGTTATTGCCGTGTCGAGAACGGTCCCCGGTAAAAAGGAATGATTACATATTTATTCATGGATTAGCTACAACTAGGAAAAAGTAGCACAATCAATAAAAGTGCTACATCGAGTTTTGTATTTTAAGGTCGGAAGTTTTGCACCCCTATTTGGAGCTTAAGACTACATGGGCTTTGAAATTGATTATTCATTAAATTTGATGCTGTGGAAAATGATTGGCGTGGTTTCCAGTTTACAAGATTGAAATTCGCATAGAAAAGTATTATTTCTATTGTTGTCTACCTGCTTAAGCATGTATTCTATATTTTCATCACATTATAATAGGTCCGAAGGTTAAAAATACAAATATAGTTAATCATGGCTTAAAAACCGTTTTACTGTATGTTTACAAATTCTATTATTTATGTATATGCTGTTTGGTGTTTACAATATTATAATCTTAACACAACAGCGATTCTGGCAATACAGCAAAGGACGAACTCAGACGCTACGTACGCTATTGTACGGTGCAGTTAATTTGTCGGTAATAAAATTTTAGATGGTTTAGTTTTTCGTAAGGTTGGTTATAGGTTCGATATTGTTTTATGTTTATTTGAATAAATTAAAATGAAGCATTTAAAGTTTTTGTGTTGTTTGTTTACATACAAAAATGATTTATCTTTCTTCCGCATTATATTTATTATTGAAGCACATTTATGATCAAATCTCTCATACAGCATTTCGAAAACCGAGGGTAACCTTCTTTGGTTAACCTTTCTCTTGACGCCCTCAGGAAACTGGATGAACTGAAGTCCATTTCGTGTGCTTTTTGTCGCCATCACAAATTGCCACTTAATCCCTCCCTGGATCCAGGAAGAGAGAAAAAAAGGGTTCACCCACAATTGAAATGGTGGCCGGCAGCGCCATCCGCCTTCCAATTTGCGGTACCTTGTGATTACATTCATCTTCACCGTTTGTGCTTCCAGGTACTGGTGTGTGTATGTTTTTTTCCTTTCTCCACTGAAACAATTTTCTTCACCTTCGGGGACTACCTTTTGCTATGAATCGTGCAGATTCAAGACATCGTAAAGATTTGCTACCGTCCGAAATCGAAAAGCTAGTGAAGGAAAGGAACTACGGCTTGTAATATTTTCAGGAGAAAAGCAAGAAAAAAGGATGCTAATCTTTAGGTGCCCGAATCATCATCTGGCCAATGTGCCCTGTTCGTACCAATGATCATCAGCCGTGATCCCAGACCGGAAAGCAAAGTCCTCCACCGTGTGGGATGGCGCGTGGAACACAATGTCGCACGGAAAGCAATAAGTATTCTCTCTGCAAGAAGCTTTTCGAACTGCTGCTCTCAGGAAAGCAGGAAAAGAATAAGAGGAAAAAAATCTCGATTGGACTGTTTTATCTTTCCAAGAAGTTAACTTCCACTTTCGGGCCAACTTTATTAAGGCCGGTGGCGGCTTTCGCCCCGTTTGCTCCAGTGACCATTTTTCGGCAAATTGCCAGGCCACAACCATTTTCCAGTGGTAGGATGGGAGGGGAAAAATGGAAGAAAAGCGTGTTAACTCTTTTCCTGCTGCAGTCTGGCGAGCACAGTCAACCTAATCAAGGGAGTAGTTTTGCTGGCCATTTGGAGGCGGCACGGCGTAATGTGGTGGACGGAACCGTGTTTACGAGCTATGAGAAAATATTGTGGAGAGAAAATTGTATCGAAAGTGGATCTATTTATAAATAAGTAAAAAGGAAGCGCACGGTGTTCTGTGCAATGTGCCCGATACATGTGCCATTTCCGGTACGGATGACAAAATTTCGTATTTGCGATGGTTTCAGACCGAACGATTCAACCGGGTAGCTTTCTCGAGGTTATGTATAAATGCAATAAAAAAAACACACACAATACGATAAAATTAGATTTGTCTTTGCTGTAAGCTATGATTCTTTATCAGTGAACTTCATGTTGCAACAGTTGTTGTCGAACTAAACGAATGATTTTGCTTCTTGTTGTAACTATCATGAAAGAATACCTTTTGAACAATCAAAGCGGATAAAGGTCAAACTTTAAACACTACAAAATCACTGAAAGATATCGACACCACAAATGTACGACATGTAATGACAGTGATGATGTTTGGCCTTTAAGAGTCCTCAGATCCAGCCTTAAAGAGTCCTTATAGAATCAAGCGACAAATGATGCCGCTTCAGTGTCCCCCAACACCCAAGGTCTAACAGTTTCCTTGTACATTTGGGATGAAATATTCGGAGCAACTTTTTTCACTTAATGTCAACGGTAAATTATTACGGTTTACAAGGACCGCACCAGGCATCGAATAAGAAGTACCGCACTTCGCAAAACCCAAACGGACTGCAAAAGCTTTCCATTTTCTAATCCTGCACAGCTCGTGACCCGAACCCGTGTGAGGTTGTGGTTTAACATTTGAAATAATTTCGTGTTTTACGTGAATAATCATCAGCATCCTTTTTTTCCTTTTTTTGACCAGTTTGTTTGTGTTATGCTTCTTCGAAGAAGTCGTCATGAAGGGTGTAGTGCAGGATGATAATTTATATTGGCCTGGTAACAGTAAATTTTAATCCTACTTTTTCAGACCGGTTTCAAAGTCAACGAAGGATTAAACGAATTTAGTGTTTGCTTTGATTTAGTTTCGAAAGAGTAAGAAGATGGGACGAAGAACGAGAAGACGCATTAGAATGAATTGGCTAACATCAAAAACCAAATGGTATTGCGATGAAACAGAAAATGATGTTAACTTTGCAAGCATACGCTTTCAGTGGGATTACGCAATACCACAGACGGTCTTAACCATAGTGCAGCAAGGGGAAAGAGATGTTGGGCGAAATAACATAATTTAATAACACGTTAAAAGAACAAATTAACTTATAAATGATTTAAGGAGCAGAAATAAATTTCTAAGGTCATATTAAACAGGACACAGGAACTTAAAACAGACCATATTTTTTGAATGCGTATTCTATTTTTTCAAAAATAATTTTAA
This sequence comes from Anopheles culicifacies, assembly GCA_000473375.1. Taxonomy (NCBI): domain Eukaryota; kingdom Metazoa; phylum Arthropoda; class Insecta; order Diptera; family Culicidae; genus Anopheles; species Anopheles culicifacies. The sequence goes on from AXCM01001192.1 coordinate 20,807, forward strand.
GTTATATTTAGCAGGATATTAACTTCTAATCCACTTTTTCCAATCCAAAAATCCATTAGAACTCAAAATCTTCATAAAACATTCATACATAAACATTAAACATAAACATTAACATAAACTATTTATTCATAAACAAAAATACAACATTTTAAACTAATTTTCTTTTTTGGACGATTTACTATTAAATAAAATCGAAAAATATCGTATGTCAAGCAAATTGAATGTATAGTAGTAATAGCTTCCTATCAAGTGTCTTCCTTTCTTCAAAATGTAGGTTCCATTGAATCTTATACAAATGGCTAATTGTTTTGTCTTCTTCGTTTACACCAGTGCTTAAGTAAAAGGCTTAAATTAACATTACAGCTATTAGCATTTGTTCGTGGCGAAGATAAAAACGACAAGCGTGACGAGGAAAATATTATAGCGATGTTGGGGTAAAACAAATGTGTAGTTAAAAAAAAGGTAAACATACCCCTAAAAATTGTGTACATCTGAATTTTTCTTACACAAATCGCTCCCCAAGCAAATGAACTAATTAATTTCTACGTCAACAGAAAACTGTCATCAAGCTAACTAGCAGTTAACGTTGCTTGGAGGATAACCAACAAGCTCTATGCTGAGTCCTTTTTTATGGTTTGCACACAAAACAAATGACCTTATTGGATGACGGCCATTTAAACACTAAAGCCCTATGGATGATGAGAAACAAGCGGAAAACGCGAGGAAAGATAGCGAGAGAGAGAGAAAGAGGAAAGGAAAAAGTATGCGATGGGAAAAGGAAAACGCTGTGGAAACGTTTCAGGCTAAATAATCAGTGTACCTCAGCATCGAAAGGTCGTTTATAACATTTTTTTTCGTCTTAAATGAGTCTAATTATGTTGCGTCATGATGGGTTACGAGCGTTTTTTTTCCATTGTTTTCATAAAGTGTGTCAAGTAACCCTCAAGCAAAACACATATTGCCAATGCAGTTAGTATGCGAGGGTCTAATATTAAATCCTTTCTTCATGTTAATCTAGATCTCTTCTAAAACATGAACCTAAGTGAAATAGAAAGAAAAATGAACTAAGGTTTACCACCACATAACTTCAACACTGTTCATATATGCTACGAAAACAAAATGAACAATAGGTTGTTAGCTGTTGGTGGTAAATGTACATATTGGTACAAATTGTTGCGAGATATCAAACACCAAGTAGGTATTCTTGCCCACGCCTATATACACAGACAGGATGTACTATACTGGGACGTGATTAGCAACTTAGTAAAGGCTTAGTAGTTGCGATTAACTCCTCTAGCAAAGATTATGTCGATGACGTGATTACCTAGGAGCTTCTCAAACCTGTGGTAGTCCGGGAATTTGACCTATTGAGTATATTTATTTATTTTTATTTTTTCCATTATAAAGATCTGTGTTTTGTACATTGCGATTAAATTGTTACTAAATTTGACTTTTATTGCTCTTTATGCTTTAAACCTTTTTAAACATTTAGTGTTCCTAAAAAGATAGATAAATAATTACAACACCATAAAAACTAGCATATTTTTGAAGTTTTAAAGCAAATTTCAACCTCACCGCTTTAGCACAAAGAACAAAAAATGATACGAAAAAGTGTTCGTGATAGAAGAATACAAAAATTGCACAGCGTTTGATCGATTATTATCTTAAATGATTAATTATGATGTAGATGCAAAGAAGCATCGACGAGTAGCAGAGACTCGTTGTGGTAATTGTTAACAGCCAGTCTCGCTAGCGCGTTTTTTATTCCTGTTTTTCCTTTCATAAAATTATCCTCCAAGTGTTTTGCGATTGCTTTTTCAGTCATGAACGGATGAGTGAAGCATAGAGTAGCTATCGAGAAATCACGTACTCGTACATAAAGTACCCGGCGTCTCCATTCAAAAGCTGGCACACGATTCCGGGGCACATGGAACAAAAAATTTAATATGAGTGAGTGTGACAGAAGGCAAGGTTCATAAATTTCGCTCATTTTGCCAATATATTAAATGCGAGAGTTCCACAGTTCAGGCATGCATCATTATCGCCATCGTGATTAACGGTTTTCCGGGCAATGGCAGAGACGTGCAAGAAGAAGCGCGTCTTCGGTATACACATTCCCTAACGAGTGGTTTTAGCATTGTGTTGTCTTGTTTCTTTGAGTATTCTACGAGTTTATTATTTGACTGATGATGACAGCATGACTAGAGATAGAACGCAACAGTTTAGTCAACGCGACGAAAAGACGCACGTCTCGGGAAAGAAAAAAATGGCTAAATCCATAAACTGCAGAGCGGTTGACGAGGACGGTAGGCTGTCATCGAAATATTATGATTAATTTAATTTTGTAATGTTATTATTATTCCAACAGAGTTCTCTTTTTGAAACCCGTACAGGAAAGTAGATTGTTCAGCTACTATTAGTATCTAAACTAGTACTCCGGTAAGAGGTGGGCGTCCCAACTTTGGAAATTTGTTGTGATAAATGATTTTTTGGCGGTGTGAAAGCGTAAACCTCAGATTAGATCGCGTTTGCCGAACACAATTCACCAAAACATGATGTTCAAAGGGTTGTAAAGGAACGTTGATCAGTATCGGGACTGCTGGTGATGGATTTAACGCCCTGAAGGAACGACAAAGTTGCTGAAGAGTTTGCAGTGAAAACAACTGTATATTACATCTCCGGCTTTCCCTATTGTTTGATGTCGCAGGAACACAGAATACATTTAGGATGAAGTCTTAAAGAGTTGACGACAAAAGAAATCGCGATGATTGCGATTGATGTCTAAATATACCAACTTTTGAATTTAAATGCCGGTACCTCGTTCAACTTTAAGAATTGTTTTGCCCTTTCGAGATGAAGGCAATATTTAATAAATGAGGATTATAGGATTTTTTCTTCAATGTATTTAAAACCTCTTACTGTTATGGTTGTTAAGTGTTCCCGGCGAAACGGCTGCATCGATTTGCATTAAATTTTTAGAGCATACATGGTAGGTATGGAACTAGGAACAGTTTACTTTTCATACCGCTAGGTGTCCTGTGGCCATAGTTATTCGATCCAATATACCATGTTCAGAGGGATTTTCTATTAAAAAAAAAACTGCATATCATAGTAACCATTGATTTTTTTTGCTGTGTTATTGTGTTGAACGCTACCAACAAAATAAATCCGTGAACTCCGTGAACTATTACTCTCATTATGCAATGTTCTGACGTATAATCTTGAGTTTTTGCCCCGTCTAAACCTAGAGCTAATCCAGTTACTATATCTCGTGCCTCCAAAAGTGAGTGATAAATTTAAAAAATTAACTCAAAATTATTTCTTGAGTTTTCAAATAGTGTTGCGCTGTGATTAGAACGCTTTGATGGGGCCAAGAAGATAACGGCATCGGTCTTAAACGGCAGGACCGGGTTGCGAATCCCATTCAGACTGTTTCCCCCGTTTGACGACTATCCTGTTGAAGGTATTTCACGTTACGGAACACAGAAATAGCAGGCAAAGACTTTTCGAGGTTGTAGAGCCATAGAAGGAAAGTATGTATTGTAGTTTTGTTTTGTTGACGAACGAGAAAGGTAATTGAAACAATATGGCCTAGCCGAATACGAGAAAGGTAATACAATCAATACGGCCTTGATGAATAAAAAAATGGTAATTCAAAACTACTCTATAATGTTAAATGAATTTTACTACTTGGAGATGTCTATGTTACAGTATACCAAAACGCACGGTGAAAGAAATTTGATCCGTTGAACAAGAAGAGCTACAAATATGAGATTTATTCGTGCATTAACAAAACCACAATGTTACATTTGCGTGCCTGGCGATCGCAGGATGCAAAATCTGCAAAACGTGAACAGCCACAATTGGAAGCCGCTTTTGTTGAATTACTTAACAACCCTGATAGTAAGATATTTTTATTTATATGCATAGCGAAAGAAGATTTATTAGTAAAAAGCCAGCGGAACAAAAGTTGTTTATTACGAGAGGTTTAATGTTTAGGGTAAAGCGGGGATCTGCTAGCTTTATTTTATTGTACGATTAGAAACCCAATGAGTATGAAAGAACAATTTTCATCTAAACACCTCATAAATAGAGGACACATAAAAAAGGTTAATATTCTGTCTAAGCACTCTTTGACGATTAATAATGGATCATTCCTTATCTCCTAAAATACTGTTATTTTACAATTCAGAGACCATCTTCCACTCAGAAAGAACATTACGATTCACTGAAAACCGTGATCCGTGATATCTATGTTTATTCGGTTAATTTCAAATTCTATGATTTGTGATTTGTCTTTGTATAAGTTCTGGAAAGCGTCGCATGAAGAAATGCCTAAGTACTTTTATGTTACATTGTATCTAAGTAAGAACAAGACCTAGTCGTAATATGTAGACGTACAATTGTTAAGGCAATTGGAAATAATATAAACATCAAATAAAACATGTTTAAATGCAACCTTCAGAGAACAGCTGGTTGTAATTTCAATAGTGACAAATTCAACGTGTTGCACACAACAACTGAATTCAATCTTACTTCAATAGATTTGACATATAAATGTTTCGACATGAACGTTTTAAAATATCTATCCCTTATCCGTATGTCGTATCCTTATGTTCCGCCATTGCTAACTATACAAAATCTCATGATGTTTGTATTACTTTTCCAAATAAACCTCTATTCCAAAACTTCTTCGACGCGAAAAACGTTAATATGTACTGCTATACATATATCCAAGTTTAACCCCACACACAGACTGCCCAATGAAAGATCGGTTACAAACCCACTTCTTCTTCTTCTATGGGCCTACAATCTCGAGAAATCTTGGCCTGCCATTTCTGACTTCCGAGACTTGAATGTACCCGAAACAGGATAGTAAATCTTGCGTACGGGGGCAACTGCCCGAATGGAATTCGTACGTTGGACCTGCCCGTTTGAATACCGTCGCCGCTATCTCCTCGGCCACCGAGCCGCTCCCAAATACAGATTACCATCATGTCTTATACTATTAAACGTTCTTAAATATTTACAATATAAAAAACGAGTTCTTTTCTGCAGTGCCAAGATTAACCAAAATTACTTTTCAACTTGTATAAATCATAGATAGGATAGGAATAGGTGGTTGGTTTTGCACACACAAAAGCTTTTTGCTTTATTTTCTTTCAAAACAGTGCAAAATTTAACACACAAGTATGCTCAACGTTAGAGGACCGCAAAAGGACGATTGAGTTAAATAACCACTGCAAGTGCCGATAAAAGTACCCAACTTGTCTCGTAAATTCGTCTCTTAAGTATTTCACCCTACCAGAGCGTTTCATCCGTGTGAGCCTTGTTAAAATTTAATTAATTCCGTCTGGTGAAGCGTTTTCATGCTTCTTGCTATTTTTTCTCCCATTTTTATCGTCCGGGTCTTCGACAAACCATACGAGGTCGCCTGTCAAAATGCTCACAAAACGATATAAATTGGCAAACTAGTCCACCTTTTAAAAAAGACCCCTGAGCACACTGTTTTGTAGTTTTTTATCCACTGATTGTTTTTTTTTCTTTAAGAACCACGAACATACAAAATGGCAACTACCGTGCAAATGGTCTAGGCACGGCGAGAGAAAGAAACGCAAACTGGAAACTAGAAATATAACCCTACTCGAGTACCTCCAAACACTGATCTGTGGTACATTGTATGGCCATCGTAGAACCACATATAGAGCAAAAGGTTTGAAAAGAAAAAAAAAACGCTTAGCTGTAAACGTCTTTGGCGTACTTACCGGAAATAACGGCGCCCCGTTAACGCAGACACTCTCGGCAAACCGGACGCGAATGGGGCGTGATTTCAGCTTCGCCTTTTTGCCCGCCGACAGCAACGTTGATTTTCGACCGACCGCATTGTAGAGCTGCGGCTGGCATACAAGCAGCGTGACAGAGGATTCACAATTTCTAACTAATTGTATCACATGGTCCCGGGGTGCGTCTTTGACGTCCTCACCGTTTACAGCTAATATTTGGTCACCTGGTTCCAGCTGGAACAGGATGGAATACAATTATAAACGACAGGAAAGTGTAGTGTCGGGCGTATCTTTCTTTACGTATTATGAGGTTCGTAAAGAACTGTGATTGACGGGCTTGGTGGTTATTTTTAACGTTATCTTAACATGGAAAGGCAAGATTTTTTTAATGCCGAAACAGTTGGAGTTTGTGTTTTTTGTCAGTGGAGAGATTTTTTTTAATACTGTTTCATTTCGTGTAAATATTTGTTTTGTTCAAGCCAGGCATGAGGGCTTTTTGTAGCTAAGATATTCAGCAAACTCGTATCGCCCATACCGTAAAAATATTTATTTATTAAAATATTTAGTTTGGAAAAATTCTACAAAAGATTATTTTATTAAACTTATTCAAAAGGAATTTGTTGAATGTAAAGCAAATTTACCTTATTTACACTAGGGCCACCTTCCGTTACAAAACGAACGATCACAGGCTTTTCGCTGCCAGCGACGAATCCGAAGCCAAGCGTAGGACTGCGTTGTAGTACGACCACGCGTGGCTCAGGAGGTGCATCGTTGCCATGATGCCTGATCGGTTCTTCATAGGTGGTAGTTTTGTTTAGATGGCTGAAAGTATTGATAGGCACAGAAGATATAAGTAAACCCGAATGTGTGTTGTTCAAATGCTCAAGCATACTTTATGTAGTATGGTTGTCCTTTTTGGTCGACCGCTTTTTCCCAACCGTACGGTAAATCATTTGTCTGCACCCAGTTCTCGATCGGTGGTAACCATCCAGCGGTTCGCGTGATGTGACTGAAATGGTAAAGGTGTAGTAACAGAAAGCAATAATTAATAAATCAAACCAAAAGTAATCATAGGTTTCATATCGTTGGCAGATGTGAGGGTAATAACCATAAAATCTTCCACAACAGTTGCACGTTATGACGATGATTCGAAATCGTGGGATTAATCATCTTTTGGAAAGTACTTTCGGTGCACGGATCGTTAATGCACGATCTCGTTTAGCTATTAGTTGTAGGTTGTTCATATCTCATACTTAAGCCAAGGTTTGGGTGTAGATTTATAATTATTAAATCATAACATAGCTAATCTCTAGCAACAAGTATAGCAACACCTGCGTCATAAGCGTTTTTAGCGCCTACAATTGCAATCGATTGAAGTGTTTCATTTTAATTTTCAATTAAAATATATGAAATCAGATCATGAAACATTTCGAGTTGGTGATAAACGGCTCGCATAGCGATGTAGCTTGAGGTTAAACCAAAACGAAAATCCGATAGCTCGTATTTCGTTCAACGCCCAATGCAATCGCAGTGAAGCGTCGATTAGTACGATTTGCTTGCTAATTAAATTTCTATTCTCCGTTCATTCATACCACTAAACAATGTGCTCGTAAAAACATACATTATTGACCTTTGTTATGCTTACAGCAATATCTAGCAAGCACTTGCATCCTGATAGAGAGGTCGTTTAATGGTAATCTAATTTTGTAATTTACAATCATTAGAAAAGACGGTTTGAACAATTTGGCGATTTTCATTTGATTTGCTATGCATTGGCTGTGAACTTTGCAATGTTTACTTAAAAAATGTTAACATACGGGAGATTTTTACTGATTATATTGATAGGTAATTTAAGATGTACTTTAGAAATGTATGGATATTATTTAAATTAATATAACTACGTCTTCTTTTTTGACGTAACGACCTATTCGGTCATGCCTGCCATATCTGGCTTACGAGACTTAATTATACCATGTAGTTGGATAGATAGTCCTCACTACGGGAGGAAGATTTGAATGGGATTTGAACCCCGGTCCTAGGTGTGAAGGCGCCAATACAACTAATATAACAAGGTAGTTTGGTTATATTATGAAGCTACTTGTTATAATGTGCATTAAGACATAATTAAAAATTGTGCTAAACTTTTTCTTGAACTTCCACTAATTTAAAAAAAAGATAATGCTTTTGTCAACATTTATGTATTAATTATAATAAGACGCAATTGCACAGCACATAACATGACGCAATAACAGTGAAAATTCTATAAAAGCTTTAAGCAATTAAAAATAATTCATTTTGAAAAAGGTTTGTGTTCTTTACATTTTGCACGCGAAATAAAAACTAATACGAAATCATTCGTTTCCTTTACGTCAAAATCTCACAAAAGTCAAAGTGAAGACATCAATCGACGATTAGCTTGGCTGGTAAGGTTCTTCAAGCTTAGAGAGATAAAGATATTTACCAGCAAGGTTTCTAACGAGAATCGACACGTCACTGAACCTGAAACCCACGTACGGCAAGAGTGGCATATAATGAATTTAATTTGGCATGTTGAAGATGAAGTTATTTATTCAAATATCTGACTCCTAAAACCGTTTGGAAGCAGTCACGGTAATGTTCGCACCCTCGAGCTACGAACAGCACTTGGCAGAATGTTGAGCAAGAACCGATGCTACGGTTCTGAATAGAGCAATAGGCACACGTCAAATGCGGTGGAAAGCCCAGGATGAATGGCAGGCAAAAATTAATTTAAATCCCGTACATTTCACACCAACACACCATCTTTTGTGTTCTAACGGTGCGTATCGGGTGTAGGACGTAGCAGGAGTAATTTGATTACTGCACACCCGTGGCCACACATGAAACAGGCGGAGTACAAGCAGAACGCTGGTTATTACTGGAGCATGCTAGTGAAAATTGATGTGAGGTTTAAATAATACATTTTTACAATCCTGCTTGTTGGGTGTGAAACTATTCAAAGATAGAAAACATTCGCACCGACGTATAAACGATCAGGCGTCTCCATCGGACGTTTTGCGATGGAGACGCCTGGTCGTTTTTAGGGAGATTGGATAAATTAAAATGCAATCACGGTTGATGGGTTGTTTTGGAATAAGTTCAAAGTTCCGATGTGGTAACGTATGAAATTTTTCAATTCATAATTTGTCAAAACATGTCATGCGAAATTGTGAGAATTCTTTAAAACATTAAGTTAAATAAATAAATTAAATCTCATTCAATGTAATGTATTGTTTTTCAAGGATACTTTAATAGTGAAAACAGCGTCAATTGTATGACAATCAAGCATCACACACCATTTAATTTACCATTTCAATTTAACTCTCACAAACCACCAACAGCCAATTTGTATTACACCCCAAATACCTGTTGAATTGTCATTTAATTTTTTTAATTTTACCAGAAAAATATTGAACCATTTACCATTCAAACCAAATCCTATTTAGCGCTGGTCCTGCCTTAAACATACACCGCGATATACCACTTAAACAGAGGTAAGGTGATAAAATTTTATGAGCTTGCGTTTCCATTCGCGCGTCTCCATGTATGTCACTCCATTCTTGTATTAAAAAAGTGTTGATTGGTTCCTACTAAAGCACTGGTTTGGTAACATGTCTGCGTACGTATTTCCTGTTGCAAGTGTTTGGCAAAGCGAGGATTTAGAAGCTCATAAAATGTACCGTTTTGGCCGTGTGATAGGGAACTCCATTCGAAGTGTTACACTTTGAAGTCGTTTAGTATTGCTGTTTAGTCCATTACAGCATACAGGTCGTTGGGATATGCCAAACACATTGACAGTTCCGTTGCAAGGTACTTGTTACAATATTACCTAGCGTGAACAAAACGACATTTTTTTTTTCTTATCCCCGGCTGATGCGGAAGGCATTTAAATCCCATGTGAATTGATATAAAACGATGTTTACAACCTGTCATCCGAAACGATTCTGGTTTGTAGTACTAACGTTAAACATGAAGGATCGTGTGTAAAATAAACATGAACATCGACAAAAAAAAAACTTGCATACGCCTTTGAGATAGTAACAGTTATCGACATTGAAGCTTTATGTTGGATGTTGTTTATGACTTCCGTATGCTGCACCTCTACCCTCTGGGTTGACATTTTATTGCAAATTGTTTGAACTGAGCTGAAAGTATTTGTTATAGCATGGCGATACTCGTTGCTACCGTTAGTATAAAGCTTTTTAAAAACGATACTCTTTTGATGTCTAAAAGGTAGAGCTCTGTAATGGATTCCTATGACAGAAGAATTTCATAGTACAGTGCGCGCAACATGCTCTGTAGAAAAATGTTAATTACATCTAAATTTCTTTTCATTATCTTTTTTTAATTTCTTGTTATCTTAGTACTCATGGTTGATCTTTACGCATCAAAATCATAAAGCATAAACCATTTAATTACTATTGAAGTCCTTAAGTTATGTTATTACAACATGGCGCATTTCACTGATTTGTTTCATCGAATCTGTAACTAAGGGATCCAGCTGGAAGAGACCTATGTAGTAAACGATAATTTTGCATTTATTTCACTCTAGCCATGCTTGGCAAACTCAACCATGATTTGCCCTCTGGAAAAGAAGCGAACAAAAATGAGACAGCAAAAGAATGATAGATAAAGAGAAAGAGAGAGAGAGAGAGAGAGAGAGAGAGAGAGAGACCAAAAAAGAGGGGGCCAGAACAGGTGAGAGTTTATTTACTACACTTTAAACCGGTCCGTTTAATGGTTACAGCGGTTCCGGGTACTCCAACACCGCACCCAGGAAGTCAGTAACATCATTTACGGACGGTAATTGAATCTGATAAAAAGAAAAACATTACATTCGAGTCCCTCCATTCGGTCGTGTACTGTTAGCACGTCCTGTTGCTATTTTGCGTAAGGACGTCAATGCAGTTACTCCTTTTTTGTTTTGATGGATTGTTTGCCCCTGGAGGTGTTATTTCGCGCGTACAGAGCCAGGATTGGACAGGCATGCATACCAACAAATATTTCCGTTCGAAGTTCGACGTGCTTGAGGTGTACATGTGTGCGTTGAACTGTAAAACCAATTCCACCTTGCCGAAAATGTGTGCAAATGAACGTTGGGGAAAACTCCACCAAAATAGACGTTTAAAAAGCGATTGAAACCATACAAGTAAATCAGAGCAAATGGATAAAGCAGCACAAACGTAGTGAGGAAATTCAATTACACGGTACGGAGGGTTAATAAAACAGAATGCAATCAAAACGATTCTGAGCCGCACCCAATCACATTAGTTACAGCCGTTATACAGTACTTCAATCTCGGTTTATGCTAGTTTTATTCTGACCATTAATACACCGTGCTGTCAAAGTAAGTAGCGGTGGAATGGAGTTTTCTGTTGTTGTTGCAGTTACCATAATTCGATCATTCCCAGGTAACCTTCTTTCTGGAAGTTGTAGTGGTTAGTTAGTTTAAAAAGTTCACCGAAGAAGGAAAGGAGAATAATCTCCGCCAACGATAACAAATTCTTGAAGTGTACCACAGCAATTTTCTGCGGTGTCTGTGTCTAACTGGTTGAAAGGTTATGAGCTGGACGAATGTTATAAGTAACGTACAGTTCCCACACAACTGCCTTTGACTGGATAAAAAAAACAACGAATGAGTGAACGACTGTACGGGCGATGAATAGATGGAGACTGTAATAAATTACGCTAATTTAATCACTCGTTATCTGGTGCTACATTACATCATTTGGTTTGCGTTTTTGTTGAAGAATTTCGAAAAGGATCTTATTTCCAGCTGATTTTTCAACAAACCTAAGTGAATGCCGCCTTTCAACGTGAATTTAAAAAACATCCATACTCAAATTCAACTAAGTTGATACAGTTGAGGCTTTTAGTATTGTAATATAGGTGCAGCTAGAAACTGAGAAAATACCAAATGACCGTTTATATTAGTAAAAAAGACAAGGTTTGATATTGAAGAAAACCACAAGAAAGTAAGTATCGAATTGTCATTTTTATCGTTACAGTCGTGATAACCTGTAAATATCCAACACTAAGCAATCTTGTGCTATGATTCAGTGTTGTTAGGGGGAATTTGAAGTGCAAGCTCGAAAGTAAACTGCGTAGAACGTAAATTTAATTTTAGCGTTCACGACAAAACGACACTATTACACTGTTTACCCTAATTGCCCTAGACGGAGATCATAAAATCATTCTCTATCACTCCCCGGCGCATCCTTAAGGTAAATTTCCCATTTGAATTGGTGCTTATCGTGCTCATTGGGCAGGGTAGCAACCCTGTCCGTATATAAATCATACCGTACCAACCTGAAAAGAGCTGATCAGCCTTACTTCCAGCCGACCTGCAGTCGTAAATCACCTGTAGGGGTAACAGGACATGAGCAAACCACAAAACACTGGAATTGGGTAGTGATGTTACTAAGGACAGACGGCTGGCCGGCTGGCAGACAGATTGGCTTGGTGGAAAATCTTGCCAGTAAACAAATCAATTGCTACAACTGCCCGTGATTTGTACATTTTTTTGTTATTTAACAGTAAGGGGACATTAGCAGAACTGGCAAAAACCTCTAATGTTATGAAAATGTTTCCTACAGTAGTTAATTTTACAAAACCAACATCGATTTGATGAATGTACTTCTTGTACCGGTCCTATTCGTTGGACTGGAAACATTACCATCCCACATTGCTTCATGAGCTCGGGAATGTTGATTTCAGCTCAACGCAACAAAATCACCATTGTTATGCGTTATCTAGCCACATTAATCATGTTGTGTGGCATCGTCATGTTAGTATTTCCTCAGCAACCGATAAATATTTGCATTATGTCAATGGCAGGCATGTTCGTGTGATTATTAGAAAATAGAACATAATGACAAAGAAAGCTACAGCCTATTATGCATTCATTTAACAAAAATTTGCTTCTAATAACAAAAGCTTTAAAACGAGTTAACTATTTGTAATCCATATCACCTCTAAAACGATAATTAAGAAATCAGCCAAAGAAATAAAAACGTTCACATGAAATAAGTATTAAAGAAAAGCCATAGTCCTAGCGGATAATGGCACTGCTACTTACAGTAATATTTGTGAGTGAGAATTGGAGCAAAACAAAAAATAAATAAATAAATAATCCAGACGTTGTCGCACTTTTCCTCGCCAGCATTAATTAGAAGGAAAATTTATTCAGTTTATGCTAGTGTTTTGTCACCTAATCGAGAATTGCAGATGGAAACAGTTACCCTTTTCTTGCAGAATGAACGAAAACCCTCGAAGTAGCGACCAGAATGTTCGCTCGTAAGAAAAACCATAAACCATACGGTTTAATGAATGTGCGCTTAGCATTCTGTTGGTAGCAGCAGCAGCAGCAGCAGCGGATGGCGGAAGATGGTGTTGAAGTGGGTGAAGTTTTGTAATTTGCACACCAACAAATAGTTGCGTCGCAGTCCTCCCATCGCTTGCCATGTTGGTACTATGTTTGGTAAAGCTTTCTTACTCACAACCATCGTCCGGACAGACAAATGAAACAGCAAACCATATCGTGGGGTAGCGTTGGTGAAACATGGGACACAGTGATGCTGAAAGAATTCTGCTCTCCATTCTTATCCTGTCTCGTAGCAGGATTTGTCTGCCGATAACGCTGGGTACACGTTGTTGTCGCTAGTAGAATAGATCCCTCCTTCAAAGGAATGACAATTCCGGTAGTTTCAAGAAGCATGTGTTAGCCAAGCACCGCTTAAGCACGCCGGATGTAGAACCCGTGAACAAGAGCATACGGCCTTCGTTTCCTTGCCGATGTGTAAATACTTTAACAGTGGTTTTTTGGAGCCGCGCAGCCATTGCTGGTGTAAAAACCAACTTGTTAAGGTGGATATGCACGTGTATGTGTTTGATGATATTTTAGTCTCCTCTCATAATCTGACGTAAATTTACATTCTAAGAACACAAAGATTGCTGCTTGCTTGGCAATGCTGACGAGCCAGCCACAGCGGGAGAAGTAGAAGCAGCCGTACAAAGTGGATAGATGATTAAACATTTTCACCATTTGTATTTACTTTTCTGCAGTGGAATCGATCTCTACAAGGCAACCTTAAAGCAATATAGGACGTAAGCAGAGATCTCCCACATTGATTCGAAGGAGATGTATCCTTGACAAAATAAGGGTAGTTCAGCATCCGCAGCAATCACCACAGACAAGTTTGTAATAGGAAGCAAGCTGTTCATTCCTCAGTTAGATCTGTGAGATCTTTCAAACCATACATTCGAAGTATCGTTCCGGAACGATTACAAATAGTTAAACACCATCTTGACGGCATCTAAAATGCAAAACTTTACTTACACAAATATCAGCAGCATCAAGTATTTATATACGATTGTTGAGATATCATGCAGGGTTTGACACGTCAGAAACTCTTATGTTATAAAATATTCATAGAATTCCATAGTGGTTCCAATGTCCAAAAGGCATTTGGTTACGAAATTATAATCTTAACTATCGCATTGTATACAGAGTGTATTTTATCGATTCATGTTCTCTGTAATGTTGGATAAATTACATTTAATCCGTTATATAAAAAATGCTTCAATATTTGTTGGAAACTGTAGAATAAACCAAATGGATCGAGATGATGTTTAAATGAAACAAAAAAACAATTTTACATAGGGAAATACTTTGAAAACCCCCGCAAGGGCAATCAACAAAAGTACAATGAACAAACCAATTACATTAATTGAATCGCTAGAATCCATTGTCTTAGCGAAATGGAAAACGAAACGAAAGATTCTTAGGTATTTTAAACCTCAATGATAAGGATTGCAATGTTCTCAGTTTCAAAGCTAAAAAAATGTTTACCAGACCAGAACTGTCCGCATGAAGAAATTTCTTTAACTACTTGAGTCAAATCAATAAAATACTAACAAAACTTCAACTTCATTACGGTTGTTTAAAAACAAACTTTTAATGTTCCTTCTTTTCTACTTCCATTAGATTAAATGTGTGTGTTTGGGTTTGCCTACAATCTGAATATACTTTGCGTGCAAGTTTCAAAACGTAAGTATTTTGAACATAATTTCTGCAAATTTCGGAGAATAAATTTAACTTTTATAACATTACATCGGTTGCATCTGTCTCAACCTTAGAAAATGAATTTACTCGCGTCAGAATTATTTCCTCCTTCATCAGACACAGTGAAGCCGAGAAAGTGTAGTAAAACTAAAAGTCGATTTAGTTTATTAAAATGAGTATTCTAAGATGGGTTTCTAAAATGTGTCATAAGCCCAATCAAAATCATATCATCAATAATCATATGGCATGTGGTACTGTTTAATTTTATTTAAATTCTCTTTTGTCGTCCAGTGTTCAATCATACTGAGCACTAGAAATAAAGCATACTCCAGTGCTAATTGATTGTGACACTATTTATAGCGGCTACAGGCAGCGCTTAAAGGCACTTTCGGACAACCATCATAGTCCACGTTTTAAAAAGATACAAAGAAAGAGAGAGAAAGAAAAAAAAAGCACAAAACAATCCCTTTGATGATAATATCAAAAACACCGTATTCCACTGCCACAAAAGTTCGAACCAGCAGGACACGTTTAGCTGGCGCGTGGCTGACGTTGCACTTCCGGGCAAAGTCGAACCATGATGTGCAACACTCACTTAGGGCGACTCATTCGGCAGAAAACCTATTCTCGGCCGTGTTGCTTTGACGCTCTAGTGGCGCAGAAACAAGGACAATGTTGAAGCGCCAGCACCAAACAAAAAGGGAAACTCACGGATAACAGAAAAAAGCACTCTCGGTGCATCAAATTGACCCATTCGCAACCGCTATGCTGCAATTTATGGTCCGTTTTTCATTGCATTTTCTCCTTGTTTCGTGGCACCGATTCGCGAACGTGATTATGTTTTAGCGCATCATCAGCGATCCGTGCGCGCGGTGGTAAAGCCAACCTCGCCGTCTCTGGACTCTCTTCAACCGAATATGCAACCCGAGCTCTTCGTTTGCTCGTTGATGATCCCGTTGTTGTGTGTGTTTTTGTGCGCTTCACTTTCTGATCAAAAACGGGAGGATTTCGTTTTGCAAACTATTCGTTAGCATCATTTGCACCAGGACACCACGTCCTCGGAGGTTTTTTATTTCCTCTTTTTTCGTTCCTTGCCAGCTCTTTGGATCAACGGTAGCTCATGTATAACAGGATCGTCCGGCTTCTGACGTGCAAACGGTTGCCTAATCCAACCGGTGGTAGCGCTAGTACTATCGAGCACCAGGGCAAACACATTTTGCTGACGTTTGTGTCCGAACACAGTTTGACTTTTTTGTGTGGGTGCTCGCTTCCAAACAGTGTCGCCCGCACTTTGCATGATCATTCACTGGTTGTTTGAACGGTAATCTATCTTTTGCTGTGCGCTGTTTTGATTTTTTTTTTCAATTCACTCAATTTTTTGTTAGAAGCTTTTTAGCTCTTCCGTTACTGTAAGCGACGCAAAACAACACAAAGAAGCATGGAATTTGCGCTGAGTGGATTATATTTGTGCCGTGGTTTTGTTTTGATGTTGCCAAGGTTTTGAAACAGCTATTTTTAATCATCAAGCATTATAGCTCAATATGATGATGCTAGGTGCATATTCGGAATGGGCATTCGAGCGTTATGTTTTGGTGATACTATAGAAATATTTAGATGATGTTTAGGGTCGACAAGCATATGAAACTGCAGCCCCCATGACTCAAACCATTAATACTAATTAGCTAAAATGCATACAATAGGTGATTAAAATACACTAAACCATTTCATACGACATCGTACACTGTGTACGGCTCATTTTTATTCAGGCAAAAATATTCTAACTTAAATAGTATTACTTATGTTTTAAATCCTCGTATAAAACCAGTTTCTCCTTGAACGCCCTTTGAACCTTGGAAAACACAGTACCTTCTATAGTATTAGCTGCAAAGTTGATGGATTAGTTGGTGTCCTATGAAGCAATTTTGATGTTTTTTCGCCAAACAGAAGAGCAAGCAAAAGGGATCAACCGTCGAATAACGGCAATGTCTGTAAATTGCTTCCCATAAAGTGGTTTTTAAGCTTCAACTTTTTCCATGAAATGCAATAATGATCCCACAAGCGTCCTATCCAAAGGTATGGTTTGCAACGTTGATGGGCATCGTGCAAACTGACGGCAAAAATAAAAATCCGACAAAAAAAGCTTGTGAAACGAGTATCCGACAGTGTAATCCTTCTGTGGAATAGGCGCAAGATTTTAAGACAAGACAAAACCGCTTGAACGACTTACTCCCCAACACTTCCGGCAAACATACTGCGACTGTTTCGACGATCTGATAGACCCTGTTGCGGTAATAGATAGGAAAGGAGAAAAAAGGGCTGCACGATGATGGTTTCGATGGAAATCAAAATGATGGATTTAACGTTATTCCGTCTCAATGTGGAGCGGGTTTTCTAAATACTAGTATTCATTTCAGCTCCCACATTCCGGAAGGCCGGTGGCTTATGGCTTGGATTGCTTTAAAACAGATAGAGTGTACTACCGTCTGGATGGATTTAGAGAAAGAATCTTGTGCGCGAAAGCATCTTCCAGTCATTCCATTATATTTTTTAGTCATTTTCTTTGCTTTTTCCTTCGCTCTCAAATGATGTTTTTCTTCTTTTTACTTTCTTTTTAGAAAGGATCTGTGGTGGACCTCGATCTTTCTTTTTCTTACATTTATCTGCGGAATAAGAGCGCTAGCTTGTGTGTTAGTCTGTAACAGTCTTCACTTTGCGGCACCCACGGTGGGCTGGGTTTTATGATTGTATAGTTTTTTTTGCCTCGCACTTGGTATCAACGCGATGAACGTGATGCGCACACAGTGGTAAGCAGATTTTTGCCTCCTTTTTTGGTGCGCGTGTCCATCCATCTGTTCATCCATCCGTCAGTCATTTGTGAAAGCTCGCTGATACGAGAAGATCCTTTTATTCGGTGCAAAAGGATGACGATGGTTATAAATGTAATCCGTAATTGACACAATTTTGTATGTGTCTACCGTTGTTGGTTATGCAAGTAAGTAACGGTGTTAGTCTGTGCGTATAGTGCGAGTGTTTCGTTACTCAAATCATCAGTGTCTTGCATCAAGATTCATACTGAATGCTCTTTCCGTAAAGCTAATGTGAGGGAGAGAACAAGAATCCAATGGTAAGTTTGCACATAGGAAACCATAACAAACTAACAACATTCCGAAAGCAAAGGAAAACTCTGTTGCATTCAAACATGAAACATTCCGCGTTAATGCACAGGCATGCCGTGGCGTTGAATATTGTTTACCGAGTTTCTAATGCAGCATACGTACTGTTTGAGATTCTCTGTAGAAACATGAATTGCATTAAACTATAATGTGAATGCTACACTGTAAAATTCAAACAATCTGCCAAACTCAAAGCTGAAGTGAACTGGGAACATAAATCGTTGAATTTCGTTTATTAGATGATTACTCGAGTGAAACAACACGAGTTCGTGTTCAGCCAAATAACAAATTGACAACAAATGTTGTTTGTAATGAACATAGGTATACAATATTAAGTATCCAAAAAACGTTTTCATATCGTTAACGCAAAGTAATGTAAAAAACCAAAGATGGATACACGGCTAATTACTAGCAATGTTATATGGAATACAAATATTGAATGCTCATAATAACAAGGAAATGTCTAACTTAAAAAAAAATGGTTATACATATAATGCTCATTCTAGCTAATCAAAGGAATGATGTTTTTCCTATTTGTTCTCTACCATGTAGCAAAGCCTAATAGCTGAAACGCTCCATAATGTGTAGAAATCTATGAATATTTTCAAAAGCTTTGCGCTAACAATTGTGATTCTTTGCACGCACATCGCTGTTAGTAATGCCTTGTTTGAACAAGTGGTTCATTGTATTCCAGAACGATGGTTCGTAATTGACTCTCCGGCTTATGTCAAGTATTGATTGAACACACAGGAAATTGTTTGCGGGATGTACACCATTTCACAGCGACAATACAAATTCCTGTAAGACATAGTTTTGAATGACTAAATGTAAAATTGACTTAACAAATGACATTTATTGAAAAGCATCGAAAAACGAACATAACAATCCATTCACGTGATTGTAGTCACTTGGGTGGAAAACATGTTCTCCACAGTATCATGTTGAACAGGTTCGCGTGTTAACCATTTTCTAACTACAATTAACACAATCATAAAGAATCCGTTAAAAGCCAACAAAACAACAATAACGATATCCGGTGAGCTCCACAAAATTAATAAGAGTCCAAAGTAAGCGTAGGTTTGTAGGTTGATCAATGTAAAGGTAAAACCTATCGTTCCAACCATACTGCCAGAATGTTCACGGAGCGTACATAGTTGATCCAGTCCAGTTGCCAGCACGAAAGTATTCATAATCAAACTGAAACGGGCGACAACCGGCTCCTCCAGATAAAGATATAGTGCACTGGTGAGAAATTGCCCGCAAAAGGAGATCACCATCAGGTCCGATGTGCGCAGGTATATCAGCAAGAACCCCAGCGTGGTAAAGACAACTGCCACATAAAACAACTGCCAAAACACACCGAACAGATCATCCGAGCTTAGAAACGATAGAAAAGGACGTAGAAGTGTTGAATTATCAGACAGAAACCTGAAAGTGAGAGGATGTCGATTAGAATCAATAAATAGAGGGAGGGTTACTCCATACAGTACCATTGCAGCGTGACGCTATTCAAAGCAACGGTGGCGATAAGAACTACCACCACGCATAGATTTAACCGACCATAGTTCTTATGTTGCACAGCTTTAGAAGGTTTATCATGAGGCACACAAGCATCACAGAACATTACTGGTTGAAAGATGCCCAAATGCAGCAGAGAGATGACCAGGTTTAGTATATATTGTGAAACGATCGGATAGCTTGCTCCCAGCTCCGCAATGTACGGATGCGTTGCTGTACCGAGGCTCAAGGCCAATGCTCCAGCAATGAGGTAGTGTAAACGTTCAGCACTAGGTGGAGAGACTGTGAGTTGATAGACGTACAAAAACACTTTCGATGACCAGAACAGCTCTGACAAACCGCCAATGTATCGCAGCTCATAGGATAAGAAATCGGGAATGTTTAACACCGTGTACAGGAGAGCAAAAACTGGATGACCGAAGTGTACGATCTTCTGCAACAACTCGATCGACACGTTACATTTGTGGCTAGCACCTAAGAGAAACACAGCTACTATCCTCGGGACGTAGAGCAGTGCATGGTAGTGTATTTCAATTTCTTCCTCCTCCGGATCTTCTCCCTCAAAGTGATGGTAATCATAAGGCACGTTCGAAAGTATTCCATCGTCGGTTTCGTCCGGGGTCATATGTTCAAGCTCTTGGCCTCTTAGATAGGGATCGTATCCAAAACAGTTCAAAAACATGGCCACCAGTGTCAAGTGCAATACCCACTGACGATTCCACGGTAAACATCTCGCAACGTCACTGTCACTTTTTCGACCTTCGCAGGCACTTTCGCCAAAACGTGGATCACTGCCACCGTGATGCATGATGTGCAAGTTGCAACTGACAGCGCTAGTTCACCGGGTCACATGAACACGGTCGACTGTGGCCAACCAACCGTGGACAGCGAAGCATGGCGGACCAGTGGAATATCGTTGCATGCCACTCTGCCCGTGGTTGTCCCGAGTTACCGAGCAATAGGCTGAAAGTGCAGTTTGTTGGTTCGATATTGACTTCCGCGTTAATGATCCTTGAATGGTCGAGGAAAAGGTTTATGACGTGGTTAAACGAATGTAGAAAAAAAAACTCTGCACCCTTCAAACTTCCGGTAAAGCTCCTTTTTTCGTTACGTTCCAACAATTGTACAATTGGTTGAGTATCATAACGAATGGGTGAGGTCATGAAAGCTTGAACATTTAAATTATTGTTTATGATGCCATTAGTAACTCAATTTCAAGTTTCTATGGATCACGGCATCTTGAATGGTACTGGCAGAAAATAGAGGTATTGGCGTCATATAAAGGTAGATTGAATGCATGACTTGTGAGTAAATTAAATGGGTGTAATTGAAACAAAGATTCGTTTGATTGCATTACTGCTTGGTTTCTTCATTTCAGTATAGCTATAGATTTAAATTTAGGTGGTTGTAATTTAAAATTCTCGCAAGATCTTCCATGCGTCTGATATGTTTATTATTTTTTGAAAGACAATTTCACCACGAGAGAACAGAAATCCCGGGTGAGATTCGATCTTCAGTAGCCCATATAAAAATATGGGATAGCGCTATTGCCTATGCTATCGAACATCAAACTGTTTGTTGTTATACAGCAGTGAGCAATTTATTTTCTATTTATAATTACGGTTAAACAGCAGTCATTTGTAATTATGTTCATGGAAACAGAAATAAGCTCTGGGCCTTTCTCAAAACAAACATAAATAAGCGTTTGATTTTTTTGGTCCTTTTTCAGCGAATATGATTGGTAAAAATCAATCTATCGATGATTTTTGTCAGCCTAAACAAGTACATTTTGTTCCACTTCTTTCCGGATTTCTTTTCAATTGTTCAAAAGGCTTTCTTTTTCTAGCTTTTGGGACTGGCGGTCCAAACATTTGCTGATTTTTTTGCATTTTTTTTTCAAGCGCTATAAGGTTTTGTCGAAATCCGTCACATTTCAGTAACAAAAATCATTATCGCTCGATTTTTGATACCTTGTGGAGAAAATCTACGGTGATGACGGCTTAAGTCGCACAGCGTATTGTTGTGATAATAGAAATCTGTCACAGGAAATCACCTGTCATCGGAAATGAACGGAAGCAATTGATAGCAATTTCGTTCCGAGCTTCAGGTATCACAAAAATGAAAGAAAGTCTAGAGACGGAACTAGATTGGATCCAATCGGATAGTGCTGTATTTACTTTTTTTGCTAGTGAATATATACAGTACTGATTGCTAACAATTGATGATACATACGCATGCGATGTTAGATAGAACGCATTTATGTTTGTATGAAATGTTCGACTACAACTTCCTTCACTTTTATATATTTTCCTTAACTATACAATTTTAATACTGTAGCATTACTCAAACGTTCCAAATACAAAAATTATCTTGAAAGATTAACCATGTTCCTCATGAAATTTAATATTAAACAGGAAATTCAAGCAAAAACGATACTTCTTATAGTATGCATAACATCTCAGCCGGATTCCTTTTTTTTCAACAAAGTTCATAGAAGACGAGAAAGTTGAGCTGTGGCTTTGACAAACTCAAATATGCTATCCAACATCTTTCTGACCATCAGAAGGGCTGGTGACTGTGGTTAGCGAAGTAAAATGGCTACCAAATAGCACAATTTGAAGAGTAGTTTAGCCATGTGTGAAGTTTGTTCAAAGTTTTCAATCAACCATCAAATCACTTCTCTCCAACTTTCTTGAAGTCCTCTATAAACATTAAACTTTTCTTTCATGTTCCATTTGTGTTTTACGGAAGCGAAAATAATGAAGATTCTACCTCTCTAGCACTCTTTCCCTCCTACTTTTAAAAACTTACAAAAGGATTATAACCACACGTTGAAAACAATATGCAAAGCGTTCGATTAAAATTAAATTGATTGCATTTTTGGTTTAAAGTTCCATTTAAAACCAGAAAGTAAAGTTCATGGAAGATTGGAAGAATAAACTTAGACAAATTATACCATTTTTTAGAAGGTATAGCGTTGGTGTCATATTTAAAATTATTATTATATCTGTTGTTGTTATCGTAGGTCGACCGAGCCAGTCCAGTATAGGACTTACTTTACCACGTAGCAAGATAGTCAGTCTTCGAGCGATATGACAATCTCACCCGAACGTCCCATATAAAAAATTAGAGAACCCATACAACGTATTAACGACAACATGTAGTTTTAAATATTGTGAAAGAAAATAATAAAATGGAGCGGTTCGGTGGCCGAGGAGACTGAGGCGCCGGTCTTCGAACGGACAGGACCGAGGTTCGAATCCCATTCGGGCCGTTCCCCCGTACGCAGGACTGACTATCCTGTTGCGGGTACATTCAAGTCACGGAAGCCAGAAATGGCAGGCCAAGACCTCTCGAGGTTGTAGAGCCAGAGAAGAAGAAGAAGAAAGAAATGCTCTCAATATTCTTATTTTCAACATCAAAATTTTAATATAAAAAATTGGAAAATGAATATTTGATATCAATGTTTATGCTTTGGTATCGTCACAAACCATATAAATCAATCTACTGTTTTGAACATGCTTCCCTGTTTTAGAAAACATCATTTCCTCGAAGACACACGCCGTATCAATCAATTACATAATCTTCTAGTCAAATATTAAACATATTTTACATTATACAAACACATATTAGAATTATGATCATACAAACATAGTAGAATGATGAAGCTTTTCGATTTAAATTCAACTAAAATCAGACGACGGGTTCTTATGTGGGGCAAACCATCACTTTTACATCTTCGTTACATTGATGATGATCCTAAATCAACAAGATTTGTCCAACGTGAAACCGCAGACTTGTAAGATTTATGCAAAGAACGGTGCGCAAACATCTTGACTAACATCCCATCTAGGCCGGCAAACAATGTTTATCAATGGAGATATTGACGGGAACCGATGCTGACCGCAATCTAGGTGAGGGGATGTGCTTCGGATGATGTTTTTATAGGTTCTTTATAAGTTTGCTTAATTTTTCTGAATGACAACGTGTTAATAATATGACGTAGACACAAAGCGCCGGTCTTTGAACGGACAGGACCGAGGTTCGAATCCCATTCGGTCCGTTCCCCCGTACGCAGGACTGACTATCCTGTTGCGGGTACTTTCAAGTCACGGAAGCCAG
>KI422799.1:13725-51899 GCA_000473375.1 Anopheles culicifacies
GGACCTTGTGTTGTAAACAAACTGCTGTCACGCCAACAAACGGATTGCGCTGTGCAGTTGTAACGAATTTATGTTCGATGTGTGCTCCCAATTCCATTTCAAACCATGGCGAAGAACAGCAAGAACGGTTCCCTAAAGTACTGTGTGCTGTGCCCAAACCGTTCCGCCATAACGGACACACAAACAGACGATGGGTTTGAGCGCATTACGTATCACAGGTTTCCGACCAATCCGCAACGGCAGGATCAGTGGCTGAAGCAGTGTGAACTTTCCCGCGAAAGCTTTCCCACGCTCACGTACAAATTTGTTTGCAGCAATCACTTTGCACCGGAATGCTTCGAGCGGGACATGCGTGCGGAACTGCTGTACGGTATCAAACGTATGGCACTAAAGAGGGACGCATTGCCAACGATCCTTACCACACGGCAGCATCTAAAGCGGCAACTTAATACACAATCCAGCGAAGAGGAAGATCGGCAAAAGCGTAAAGAAGAGGTGGATAAACTACTGAACGGTCAAATACCCGTAACGGAGGAAATTGTGAATCCGTTTCGCAAGCGTAACATCGAGGATACGCCATGCCTACCAGAGGAACGGGAACGCATGAGCCATTCGGAATTGTTGCAACGGATCGAAGATCTGGAACAGGAAACCATGAATCAGCGCAAACATATCGCACAGCTTCAACGTACGATCGATCGAAAGACTGAAAAGATCAACTTTGCTAAAGCAGAAATGGTCAACACTGCGATCGCACTTCAAGAGCTGAAAGATCACGAAAACCGGCATGTAAACGAACGCATTACGGAAATTTTGTCTGGTCGGTTCGGAGAAGGACAGCTGGCAACGATAATGGCCGGTATGCCCGATCGTACGGAAGAATCGCTGCTGCAGGTGCTGTGGACGGAAAATGAGCTAGTTGAAGCGCTCCGGTTGCGGTGCATTAGTAAGGAGGCGTACGAATTTGTACGCAAGCAGCTACGCTATCCACTACCGGATGCTTCACAGATCGAACGTTGGATACACAGCGTTTATCTGGAAACGGGACACAATGCAACGACTATGCGCATCTTACAACTACGCGCCTGTGAGTTGAAAGACGTCGAACTGATCTGTACATTAAATCTGCTTCATATCAATACACCCGTTCGGTATCATTACGATCGCAAGCGTGATCAAATTGTTGGACCAAGAGCTCAACTACATTGCCTTACCGTGCAAGGAATATTCGCCTCATGGCAGCAGATCGTTTACGTTGATTTCGATCTGCTCATGGGTAGAGAGTTGGTGGAAAAAATAGTCACCGATCTACATCACACCGGTTACCGGGTGGTTTCCATAACGACTGGCTGTGATCGCGAAGCAGCGAACATGTGGTGTGAATTGAACGTTAGCAATGAACAGCCCTGCGTACGACATCCGGTTACGGGCCATTCGATTTATGTGTACGCTTGTCCCGATCAAACGCTGGTCGCCATTCATCGGGCACTAATCGAGGATGGATTCTTAATGCAGGAAAACAATCTACCGATCACCAGTGCTACTTTGATGCCACTGCTCAATACGCAACAATCGTTTACGGCAGAACCAGGCAGCAGTACAATCTACGAACGATATCTTAGCAGAAAGGTACACCGAGCACGCGCCTGTTAAACACTGGCACTGTTTAATAATGCTCTTTGCCTGTCTAACGTTTGTAGGTCCTGCAAAATATAGCGCAAGATTCCGCATTATCGAGGGAATTTATATCTCCCACTACGACAAATGCCTTGAAAAGTCTCGCAATCGACGAAGATGATGATGGAGGTGTGCTTTCCACGTTGACAACGCTTTTCGATCTTTTCGTCGATTGGTACGACCTATGTACGGCTTCCGATCGTTCGACGGAACATTCTGAGATTGGGCAACCACCCATCACCAATCTGCCGTATGGGGTGTGTGAAGATGAGCAAAACATTGTGCTGGATGGAATGGTCGATGTGATGGAAACCATACGCTGCTTAAACTCGGACAATGATTTTCTTCCGCAAGCCGTACTAATGTCGATCAACTCGATGCGCAAATTGCTTGCCGATCTGAGGGTTTCCTATCCTGAGCACGTTAAAGGTATACCGATGCAACGTATGAGCAGAATACCCATGAACGAAACGGTTCGAAAATTGCAACAAATCCTCACACAACACAATTCGCAATCACACGGCCAAAACCCGTCGGTAAATGATGTTCTTTTCCATCTCTGTTCGTCGGTTGTGTCCGCCGTAGAAGATCCTCACGTCACCAACACACTTCTACAGCTGGGTGGCTTTATGGGAGAAACATCACATAAAAATCTACGCCGACAAGATGATCCACCCGATCCAGATGTACGGAACGTGACCGATAACAATGCTTGCGAGTTTCTTACACATTTAGCCGTGTCTCGTTTGGGTCATAAGTACGACTATCTCGGCAAGCGGTCCATAACAATTGAGCACACCAATGCACAGTATGCCATTAAACCCTCAGTTGGGGATGATTTGTCCTCTGTGACACCTTCCGTACTGTGGACGGAACAGGCGAAAAGGCTTGAATCGTACCTGCGTGGCACGATACAGGAGAAAAAGCCAGGATTAGTGAAAGGATTGATAGATTACATTGACGATCGGCATCCCCAGATGGGACGTGATTTGGTGGAGCTTTACGTGCGGAAACGTATTGCCATCAAGCTACAGACCCTTAATTCTAAGCTAGACGCCGCAAAGCAGCAAACGAGCAGCTAATAAAGCGCTTTGCAGAGTATCATCTTTTTCGTCGATAATTTTATTGCTTTAGAAAATCAAACCATTTGGAATGGGGACGAAATCCTGCTGAATTACGCCGTTCTGTTCAAGAGTATTTGAAAGTTTTCCGTCACCAGATAATCGTCACCGAAGATTATTACGAGATTCACTTCAAATTCTAAAACGAGAAAAAGAAAGCGATTATTTCAAGCTGCGCGTACATTTCATACACGAACCGTCTTTGCGTCTTACCAACTTTAAAATTCTTCGTTATAAGCGTGGGACAAGTGAACAATCTTGGCAGCGTCATGTAGATCGGTATGGCCACCTTCGGGCACACATTGCCATCTGCGATCTGAATGTTCTGGATTTCGGTTGCGTCACGTGAATAACCCTCAGCACAGCCGCACGTTTCCACCCGCACCAACTGTATTTCGATCGATTTGATGGCCACCTCCGTATGATGCACCGTGACACTGCCGGTAAATGGTTTCGTCACGCAACAGTCGGTCGAATCGAGCGTACCGGAGATCAAAAACCGCGGTATGGAAATCCGTTCCTTGGCCGTTTTCTGAAGCGTGTCGGGACTGATCGAGAATTGAACCTCCTTCGCTGGACGTTCCACTACCGGTCGGTATTGGATGATGAACTGTTGCGTTTTCTGGACACTTTTTGCCAGAAAGCTTCGCTTTATGTCGCAGCGCAACATGTACGTGATGTTTACAAACACCCCGTGGTACGTTTCGTACAGCGTTTTCGGTTCCTTCGGACAGATGAGTGGAAATTCGAACGGAAATACACTCGTTCCGATCGGCAACTTTCCGGACGGGGCGAGATCCGTGTGCTGATTCAGCAGCGTGATCGGCTTGACACTGTTGTACAATGCCTCGAAGATTCCCACATTCTTATTGCTGATTTGCAGATTCACCGAGCCTTCCAGGGCGAGCGCTATACCGTCGTGTTTCGTTTCGGATCCACACACGATCTGGACCACACCCGAAACCGTTTCCTGTGGCGGCGAGATAAAGCGTTATTGTGCATCACTCCCTAGTGAATAGTTTTACCTTACCCCTTCATAGTAAACTTTGTTCGCTCGTCGAAGCTTTATTTCTACAGTAATTGACATCTCGTTCAGCTACGCAGCAGCGGCAAATGGGCTACGTAAAAGATTATAACCTTCTCAACGCCCCAAAATCCATGTCCTAATAAAAACACACTCAATCCTTTGCACTGATAAGAGTTCCAGCCAAATTTTCCAAACGAACACAAACAAAACATTCGTTGACAGGCCGGTGGGCCACGATGCGTACAGGCCAAGGTGCGCCTTTGTTTACATGGAAAACCCCAGATTCATACATGCCGGTTTGCTACGATTATTTTATTTCCATGAAATTCCTATTCCTTGCACAATTTATTCACTCGAGACGATTCGCAGGTTTGGATTCCATTCTTCAAGCATTGCCACCGTTAGTTTCCACAAAATATCCTTTTCAGGATCATCTATCAGCAGCAGCTTCAAGCTGGGCAAACGATACAAGCAATTTAGCCCACGGTGGGTAACGGCCGTTCCGCGCAAATTAAGCTTCTCCAGCGAAGGTAACGTATTGCCGGAGATCCGATCAAGGTACCAGTCGTTGAAGAGTGCTACATTCTCGAATGATAGGTGCTTCAGGCGGAGCAACTTCTGGATGTTTTCCATGCCTTCGTAGAACAGTGTCATTCCATCACAACGCACCTCCTCCAGCACCATGCCGGGCACATGATGACGGGGAAGATCGTACTCATCATCTTCGTCCTTTTGAACCCATTTCGTACTACCACGAAACCTAAAACGAAAAGTATGACCTCATAATTGAACGATCCTTCGAGCCGCAATGTTACACAACCGTGTTCGTTCCAAGTTTTACCTCACGGATCCACCCCGATGTACGATGAAGTGAGCGGTCGCTATATCATCCCCTAGTGTGGCATGCCGTTCAGGAAGGAACTTTTGCATGTGTGCCTCAATTGTGGTGCGTCTCTTTTGCCACCATTCTAGTATAGCGCTTGGCGATAGGTTTATGGGTTGTTGCATCTTTTCCACCAGCTCGGAGTTACGGTTCTCCGAGGCAAACAGCTTGAACACACTGTAGAAGCTATCCGATCGCTCCGAGTACGGTGTACGCCACTGGAGACGCTGTTTATCATCCTGAATGCGTTTTTCAACGTCTGGATCTAGATCTAATTTCGGCCCGATTGGTCCAATATCTGTCGAAGGGCCTTTGTGAACACTGGCACGGTTTAACGCTACGGGTAGCTTGGTAGTTTGTCTGACTAGCTTATACATTTCCGCGGACAACAACTCGCTATTAGCTTAAATTATTTCACCAATTCAATAGCGAAGTGCCGCACGATCGTTTGTTTATATTTTCTTTTCACAAAGCGAACCCAGGTGGCATAGTGGAGAAATCGTCTTTTTGACAGTTTATTGCCGAAGTGACAGTTCCGCTGTATCCATGCGTCATCGGATGCATCGCTGCGGAAGAGGTAGCGGCGCATTGTGTTGTGAAACTAAGTTTGTTTTATTTCAAGAAGAAAATCATGAGTGATGCCGAACAGAGTGAAGATGGGCAAGTGATGAGCGGCGTAGAGCTAAGTCCTTCCGACGACGAGGAAACGACCGATTCGCTTGACATCAAACCACCGCAAGCGAGCAGCGCCTACTATGGTATGAGCAAGCGCAAGGATAAAAAGGGAAAGGACCGGCGTCACGCCAAGGACCAACAGCATATACGGCATCACATGATGGCAGAACGAGAAAGTGACCGTGATCGGGAACGGGGTGATCGGCGCGGTGAAAGAACCAGCAATCGTATGGAACGTGAGCAATACTACCGTGAACGGGAACGGGATCACGCGGCAAGTGGTCGTGAACAGCATCGACACTCTGGTCAGGGTTCGTCGTCACGCACCGCAGGTGGTAGCAGTGGAAGGGACCGAACTGGTGGCAGTAGCAGAGACACCAGCAATCGGGACAAACACCATTCATCCCGGTATGAAATGAACCCATTCTACGGGGAGCTGCGTGAAACGTATCACAGCAAGCGGGAACGCGATCGGGACCGAGAACGGGAGCACCGTGGCGAACGGGCCGAGCGTGACAGGGACCGGGAACGTGAGTACAGCGAGAAGCAACGACGAGCGGCAGAGGAAAAAGCTACAGATCCGGAGAAAATCATGGAAGATTTACGAACTCGTCTGTTGCACAAAAAGAATCGACGCGATTCCAAGCGAGGGGATGGTCGGGAACGGGAACATCGCGAGATGCATCAGGAGCACGATATGCACCCGGAAGAAGCGGAATATTATGCAGAGAAATCGAGAGACCATCGTCGGCGGGAACAGCATCCGCATCGGCGACACCGCGAGGAGGAAGATGGAAATGAGGTACGCGAGCGTGAAAGAGATCGAACACGGCACCACGGGGAACGCAGGCGTGCTGCAGAGGTGGTAGAAATTCTCGAAAGCCCAGAACATCACCACTATCAACATCATCACCATAACCATCCGGCACAGCAACAACAACCGTCGAATGTACCCCGAACGGCGGAAGAAAAGGAACAGGACGAACGACGTGCAAAGCTGCTGGAAGCGGACCGTGAAATGCTCCGCAGGAAGGAACTGGCACGGGAAGAGCTGGAGGCGCGCCGACTACGCAAGGAAGAGGAACGTGGCAGAGGCACCGAAACCGAGTCACATTCGGACGAAGAATCCGACGAAGAGGAGGAAGATGAGGAAGAGGATGAAGATGAAGATGATGGAATGGAGGAAGAGCATCAGTACGAGGACGACGACGTTGAGATGGTGCCGGGTGATGAGGAGAGACGGAGTAGTGGTAAAAGGAGCACGAAGCGAAGAGCCGACAGAGGACGGGAACGGACACGGCACAGAAATCGACGTGCGTCTTCTCATTCACCAACAAGCTCATCCCACGGGTCATTGGATTCCGATGCCCGCGAGGACGATGAAGAACATCCACCAGAGAGTCCACTGTCGGTGGGCGATCTAGTGAAATCGGATCATCGGAATTCGGATTCCTATCACAGTCAGTCGCGTTCGCGAACTCACTCCCACGATGGTTCGGAATCGAGGTCCCGCAGTCGTTCAAGGAGTCCTCGAAGAAATCGTCGTCATGACGGACGAGATAGCCACAGTTCAAGAAGCAGTCGTAGCCGATCGCCACGTGATGCAGACGCAAAGCAGAAACATCCCGACGATGGTGACGATAATGGTAACGATGAGAGAAAAGCATCCGGTGAAGGAGAAAAGCCTTCGGCCGACGTGGCACCAGAAGTGGAGGTAAAGGATACACTTCCTCCATACTTCCCCGGTATTCAAGGTTGCCGATCGGTGGAAGAATTCCTCTGTCTTAACCGCATCGAGGAAGGCACGTACGGTGTGGTGTACCGTGCGAAGGACAAACGCACGGAGGAGATCGTGGCACTGAAACGATTGAAGATGGAGAAGGAAAAGGAAGGCTTCCCGATCACGTCCTTGAGGGAAATAAACACACTGCTCAAAGGACAACACCCAAACATTGTGACCGTGCGCGAAATCGTGGTCGGCAGCAACATGGACAAAATCTTCATCGTGATGGATTACGTCGAGCACGATCTGAAATCGCTAATGGAAACGATGAAGCACAAAAAGCAAGTCTTTTTGCCGGGTGAGGTAAAGTGTCTCACCCAGCAGTTGCTCCGTGCCGTGGCCCATCTGCACGACAACTGGATCCTGCATCGGGATCTCAAAACCTCCAACCTACTGCTCTCGCACAAAGGCATCCTGAAGGTGGGTGATTTTGGGCTCGCTCGGGAATATGGATCACCGCTCAAACCGTACACCTCGATCGTCGTCACACTCTGGTACCGTGCGCCGGAACTGCTGCTCTGCTGCAAAGAATATTCCACCCCCATCGACATCTGGTCGGTGGGATGCATCTTTGCCGAGTTCCTCTCGATGGCAGCGCTCTTCCCGGGCAAAACCGAGATCGATCAGTTGAACCGTATTTTCAAAGATCTCGGTACACCGAACGAGAAAATATGGCCCGGTTACAACGAACTACCGGCGGTACAGAAAATGACATTCACCGAATATCCGGTGTCGAATTTGAGGAAGAAATTCTCTCACCTCACAAGCGAACTAGGCATTTCGCTTCTCCAGGGGTTGCTTACGTTCGATCCGAAGCAGCGCCTAACGGCCGAGGTGGCGTTACAGCACAATTACTTCAAGGAGCTACCATTACCGATCGATCCGGCCATGTTTCCAACCTGGCCGGCAAAGAGTGAACTCGGACTGAAGAAGGCACTCGCATCCAGCCCTAAGCCACCGAGTGGTGGAGGAGAGTTTAAGAAGCTGGTAAGTAGTGCGCCAATGTAGTGTTCAAGCAAACCATACTAATGCATGCTTTCCTTTCCTTCATGTTAGGGCGATGATGCTGTGCCAGATAACGCAGGTTTCCATCTAGGCGGTACAACGTACGCGGAAGCTCGCCAGCTTGCCATGGGTCCAGGCTTTAGCCTAAAGTTCTGAGGGCACGAGCTGTCATCCGGGTTCGGGTTGAAGTAGCGTAAAGCTGCTTGTACCGAGCACGGTTGACTGTTATGAGTTTTTCTTCATTCTTTAACGTAACTTGTGCGTATGCGTATGGATTGGAAGAAAAAGGTAAGGTAGAACGTAGAAATAGCTTTTAATCGTTTAGCTGATATGAAATAAAAATGAGAATAAATTGGAATAAGAGGAGCAACCGGGTCGTCGAAACTGGGATTTTAAGGTACGCAGGACTGACACTCCTTGTTATGGCTAAATCCCAGTCACGGAAGCCTGAAATGGCAGGGCAGGACCTCTCGATGTTGTAGAGCCATAGAAGAGGGGTAGGGTCTTAATCTCCGGTAGTTTGGTCATGTAATTAGAATGATACCGAACAACCTACTCATCGCTCTTTTTAGTGTCTTCGCTTAGAGCTCCCGAGACTTCGATTTTATGCTACGGATGACTGATAATCCGGATTGATGATAACATTTGACCGCTTTTAGCGATTTAGGAACTGATAAAATAAATTGGATCAAATCTGATAATCGAAACCCAAAAGTAGTAATACTTCATTAAAAATATCCAAAATAATCACTCTTTGAAGATTATCCTTGACCGATAAAGGTTAATGAACTTATAAACAAAAAAGAGGAAAACTAATCAGAACCCGGTCATGTTTGAATAACGATGCAATAAAACGATTATGGGTCAAGTTTTAATTACCGTATGTGCATTATTTTCTCACGCAGATTAGCCTTTTTTGTTGCTGGTAATTAAGCACAACGATACGGAGGCAACGTGTCTCCGATAAAACGGTAATTCTGCCCATGACAATGAATGAGGCATACAACATGGAATATTTTATCAGGGCACAAGGTTATTCACCACCTCGTGGTTCCAAAAAGGTGCAACGAAAACCGGTTTTACGATTACGTTACCGTACCGTGTAGTATGACGATGATGCATCTCTTCTTCACTACTTCATTCATGCACCCCGGTGGTGTCCATTTTATCAGTCGCAAGCTTATCGTCATCCTCGGACGCATTGGAACAGGTGGTCGTTCCTTTTCGATGAAAGGTTATCAAATAAAAGCTTCCTAGCATCTCATTAGACGAATGACAAGTTCAAGCGCTAGTTCTTCGGCTAATTGCCTTATTGTTTCTTTGATATGAATCTTGAAAGTATCAGTGGCACATTTTAATTGTTCGTCATAAGTTTCCTACGAGTGACACACGCTATCTTGCCTGGCCGGACAGAATAAATACTAATTGAGCTGTTTGTTCGAATAGACTCGAGTGGAGTGGTGGCCAGCTAATGACAAAATGGATCCATACATAATGAAGTGGCACTGTGTTGTGTTTGCATATTGCAGTGGAATGCAAATAAGCGCGCGTGCCAAATGAACAACGGCGCTTACAAAACCCGAAGAACACGGGAACACTACTCCCAATCGAAACGATGGTCAGGTGCTTGAACTTCCGGAACTTTGCTGTAGCCAAAAGTGATGCGCTTATCGGTGGGTTATCAACGAAAACGTGACCAACAGCACACCGGCTTCTTATCGCGCCAAGAAGCATGCGATGAAAGAGTGAACAAATTTCGCAATCTGACACTCCCGGCTATTTCGGCTACATAAGTACAAAGTATAGGAGTAAAATAATGAGCGAAACGAAACCGAATGTTCTACAAAAATCAATACTTTATTCCATTTTATTGCTCTCAGCGTATGGGGGGGACAGGGGAATATTGTTATGATACTTTAACCTTCCTAGACAATTTCTGTTCGTTTTCACAGCTTTTTTATATTATTCTTGCATCCTAAGGAGCTTTTGATGTGTTTCAAAACTTCTTTTCATTAGTGTGAGTGACATTAAAAGAACATTTTTGTTTCACATAAAATTAGTGTGTTTGTTACTGAGCTCGCTTATCAAAAAAGATCACGCGGAAAGTTGTCTCAACCGTTCAAAACAGATTCTTAATGTAAACGTGTGTCTTTCGGCGGCCGGTGCGCGACGCGTGACGATATGGGGAGGAGACTCTTCTGGCTGGCAGAGATCAACCACGCACACAAACAATCAATGCTACCGCGGGGGTTCTCCTTAGTTAACGGCGTTGAAGTATTCCTTCGACTTGGTCGGATCGGCCACCATCGTTTTGCTGCCAGGCTTCCAGTTGGCCGGGCACACCTCACCGTACATGTCGGTGTAACGGAACGCTTCAACCAGGCGCAGCGTCTCGTCCACGCTACGACCAACCGGCAGATCGTTCACCGTCACCTGACGCAGATTGCCCTTGTCGTCGATGATGAAGAGACCGCGGAATGGGACGCCCGTCTCCTCCTGCAGCACACCATAGTCACGCGCAATCTTCATCGATTTGTCCGCCAGCAGGGGAATGTTCAGCGCACCCAATCCACCATCCTTGCGCGACGTATTGATCCAGGCCAGATGCGTGAAGTGGCTGTCGGTCGAGCAGGCGATCACCTCACATTGTTTCGAGCGGAAATCTTCCACACGATCCGAGAACGCGACGATTTCGGTCGGGCAGACAAAGGTAAAGTCCAGCGGGTAGAAGAACAGCACCACATACTTGCCCTTGTAATCGGACAGGCTGATTTCTTTGAACTGGCCGTTCACGACGGCGGTTCCCGTGAAGGCGGGTGCGGGTTTCTGGAGCTCCGGAACTGGCATGATGATATCAAGTCTAAAAGGGAAGAGAGCAAGAACAATCCTAAGTGACTTTATGTCGCACAAACAAATATTATGGCACAATGAACACGACGGTAAAATAATGACGCACACAGTGAAACATTGACTCTCTTCTGTAGAACCGGTTATGAGTAATGTACGGTTTTCGCCGGTAGTTGCGTAATTCCATAGCCTCCCTATTGTGTCCGTTCCAGCTAGCGCGTGATGCTTCGTAGACTTCACGTAGCAACCCCGGCAATTATGCTTGAATGCTGCCACTTGGATTGAAATGTCTTCAGCCAAACTTTTTGTGAACAAAAGCTCCACGCAACCAAGCGATGCTTTCACTTTTGTACGAGAACCTTCCACACACGCCACCCCCCTTGTTCCAAGTGCTACGCGAATCCACCATTAAAAAAGCAGTCAATCATGCCGGTGGGAAAAACATGAACGAAAAAAAAAGATGGCGATCCGCGACACGATCGCAGATCGTGATGGATGAGGAAAGTACCACTCTCATGCTGTGGCAGAAAGTACTGGAAGGGTTGCACACATTCCTTCACTTTACTTCCACCTAATCTTCCGGGCAAGAGACAAGCCGGTAACAATTAAAACACTTCCTCCATCATCCATAGCTTCTCGAACCAAAGCGCGTGAGACGGAATTCGATTATCGGGTATTAGAAACAAGTGGAAGAAGTGAAGGGGTTTTGTGATGGAGTGGGACAAGCGAATGATTTTAACTACTGCGGATTGCCGTCACTCGGCGTTATCGAGAGTGTAGAAAATGCTAGAAGCAGAGCAATAGCAGCTAGAGAGACGAGAGACGGAGATTTACAACACAATTGCCATAGAAACCGAGGGACAAACCCTGGCGAAAAGCGGCCAATCCCGTACACTTCTAGAAACAATAGACCGAAAATCGATCGTATTCCGATGGTGCCCGGTGGTTCATTGTTGAATGCGGGAGAAAAAAAAAACTAATCGAAAATGGGTTCCAATTCTTAGGAAATTTGGCGTCGGTCCATCAAGAGGGGGCTATTCAGCCAAATGGCGTCCAATTGCAAAAACTATTTCCTTCATGCAAAACTACTTACAGTTTTTCAGAATCAAATTAATCATCTATTTCATCATCTTGCACAAATCGTTAATTAGAAAGCCAATTGCAACGACAGTGCCCTATCTTTTACCAGCCTACAGCATAATTACCTGATAATTAGACACACAACGAGAAAACCGTGATTTCACGAAAATGCCGGCAATACTACACACACACACGCACAATCAAATTCACGGAAGCACAGAGCGGACCAGAGATGCTTGCGTTCAGCTCGACGAGGTTTTCCTTCTGAGAACAATGATCGTATTGGATGGCCATAATTTGTACCATGTTCGGCACGCAAGTGTGACTCCGATAAAGAAGCGTGTACACAACGCACGTTTGCAAGTGAGAAGAGATTGGTGAGAGCGTTTTCATCCGTTACTCACTTTTTTGCATTCGTTCAGGGGAACTCTAAAATCAACTAATAAATAGGGTTATTGCATACATTTTGCATCAAAAGAGTTATAATTTCTAAACGATTGTTAATAAAGCATAACGTTTGCACAATTTTGTCTTTTTTTCCCGTTCCCGCTCGAAACGTGCATTTGAATAATCGTGTCGTGTACACATACCCTAAGTTTGCTGAAGGTTCATTCGTTATCTGACAGCCGGCCAAGGTTGTTATGGGTATCAAATTATACGTTATTTTTTGTTGTGATATTTTTAATCAATAATTTTAATTTGAACGCATATGGTAAACTTCACGTACAGTTTTCCTGGACTAATATTTCACACAGTTTCTTCAATGTTTGGTCAACAATTATTGTAAGTCTCGGCATCTTACCAATAAAATTCCGATTGCATTCCAAAACAAACTTATGCAAACAATTCCAAAACGCTACCACCCATCTTTGGCGAAGTTGGGGAGGTTAATTTATGCGATTATCACCCACGCCGTCAGGTGCAATTCCTCGCAAATGATCAGCAAACAACGCATGTCGTAGCGGCAACAAAAAAAAAAAAACAAAATGCACACACACATTTCTATTATCTCTCGCGACACGCACCACCAATGCACTCCGCCGATCAATAATTGCGAGCGTCCTGCGAAAACGGTTAGTTCCGCAAGGTACACCGATCGCAACGGACGCAACACATCGCTCATCGCTACAATGGCACCCACAGTTCCATCAGTTCGCCTCAACAATGGCCTTGAGATGCCCGTACTAGGGCTTGGCACGTACATGGTAAGGTGCAGCGATAGATAACGGCTTCCGCAATAGTGGATGCTGAGTTCAAATCGCACAATAAAATCTCTTATCATCTTTTCGCCGTTTAAGGCGACGGAAGAAGAAGGCATAGCAGCGGTGAAGATAGCAATAGACGAGGGCTATCGCCATATCGATACGGCATACTTCTATCGAAACGAAAACCAAGTCGGCCAAGCGGTTCGGGCTAAAATAGCGGAAGGCGTCATCAAGCGCGAAGATGTGTTCATCGTTACTAAGGTTTGTGCGATATTTGTTGAGCTGCAAATGAAGATGCGAAATTGATGAATGAACCGTTTTATCGCTAGGTGTGGAACACGTATCATGCCCCGGAACATGTGGAACAAGCGTGCCAACGATCGCTCGATAATCTTGGTCTGGATTACATCGATCTGTACCTTGTCCATTGGCCAATGGGATGGAAGTTTTCGGGTTGGACTGCGGATGACCTGTTGCCGATGAATGCCAACGGCATGTCGATCAATTCCGATGTCGATTATCTCGATACGTGGAAGGCGATGGAAAAGTTGGTAAAATCGGGCAAAGTGAAGAGCATCGGTGTATCGAATTTCAACAGCGAGCAACTGACACGGCTGCTGGCCAACTGCGAGATCAAACCGGTAACGAACCAGATCGAGGTCAATCCGGGAATTAATCAGCGAAAGATGATTGAATTCTGCCGTAAGCATGATATTGTTATCACGGCTTACAGTCCCCTGGGACGACCGAACTTGGACGATCCGGTTGTGGGCACCGAGGGTATACCGAAGCACGCCCTCGATGATCCGCGCGTGGTGGCGATCGGTAAAAAGTATGGCAAAAGTCCAGGCCAGATCGTGCTGCGCTATTTGATCGAGCTTGGCACAATCCCAATTCCGAAATCATCGAAACTGGAACGCATCAGACAAAACATCGACATCTTTGACTTTAAGCTGACCGAGGAAGAGATAAAGGTGATGGATCAGTTCAACACCGGTGGCCGTACGGTACCGTTCAACTTCAGCAGCGATCACAAGTACTTCCCGTTCAACCTGGAGTACTGAGCGAAAGCAAACGGAGGAACGGAGTATGGATGTAACTATGAATTGTTTGCCCCCCTTCGTTAGTGCCCTATCTGTCCTTCCCCTTTCCCTAAACAATTACTCCCTCCCATCTAACACGACTCCGTATCTGGAGGTCACCGTGAATAGTATTCACGCAAATCGGTTTTGCAAATAAATGTGTGTGTGCCATGCGATGAAGTGTAGAGATAGTGTGGCATTTGTTTTCAAGTGATGGCGTCATAAACCAGCAATCATCATCAAAAGTGCATTCGATGCAATCAAAAGGAAGTGCAATCGTTAGGTGGGACGGGGCTTGGAAGAACGGTACACACATATGTGTTTACATTGATTTGTTTTGCCTTTGAATGGCGCTATTATTGTTCCGTAAAGCTCCTGGATAGTAGTTTAGCACGATATGACTGTTAAAAAGCACTCCGTACGGGTTGTATTTAACAACAAATTGTTTAAGCGCTAAGTCATTTCAAAAAGGCAACAGGTGGTGAAGCGAAACAAATTGATTTTACGGCGAGTTTATGGAGGAAAATAACTTCCTTGTTTGGGTTATGTGAGTATTGCATCTTATGTAACTTATGCATACACAATAATAGAAATTCAAGTGTTCCCCTGGGTAAATATACTGTATTGACATATGAAGTGGAATTCCACTCATTATCCAATCATACTCGGTTTGCACTTCCCATCACTTTTTTTTTATTGTAAAAAATGTATAATTATTGCAACCTACCTGCCTGCACCAACCCCATTCCATTTATTCAACATTTCTGCAGCTCCTAAAACTCTATATCGAACGGATAGTACTGGTGCGTCTTGAGTGGCAAGAATGGAATTGTGCGCGCCGAATGAAACGAGGCAAGATATTGAATTTCTTCATCGTTTAGCTTAAAGTCACACACATCAATATTTTGCCGCATACGTTCATCGTTGGTTGAGTACGGTATTGGAATGGTTCCGATATCGAGCTGCAAGAAAAGATACATAAACAATTAATTTAACAACACTTTCTAAACAAACCGGCTACTGTTCCCTTACCAAATATCGTAGAATAACCTGTCCTCCAGATTTACCATACTTTCGTCCTATTTCCAGCACTTTTGGATCATCCAGAGCGTTCCGGTTGCCGTAGGTCGTTCGGTGTGGTCTACCCATCGGTCCATACGCAGTCACTAGGATATCGTGCTCCTTGCAGAACGCGATCAGTTTACGCTGGTCATAGCCCGGGTTCACTTCCACCTGATTGATGACTGGCTTAACGGATGCCACCGCAAGGATGCGCTTGATTTGCTCACTGTTGAAGTTTGACAGTCCAATGCTGCGCACCTTCCCGGTGCTGACCAACCTTTCCATTGCTTGCCACGTTTCCACGTAGTCTGTATCGGAGAACAGCATGTTACCATC
Source organism: Anopheles culicifacies (assembly GCA_000473375.1). Taxonomy (NCBI): domain Eukaryota; kingdom Metazoa; phylum Arthropoda; class Insecta; order Diptera; family Culicidae; genus Anopheles; species Anopheles culicifacies. Next base: position 29,509 of record KI422799.1, read on the forward strand.
GGCATCTTTCGGTTGCATATCGCCGTACTCGTAACCGCTAAACTGCAAACCCATCGGGGAGTGCATCAGGAACAGATCGATGTAACCGATGTCGAGCATTTCGAACGAACGCCGGAAAGCTTCCTCGACGTGTTGCGGATCGTGAAATGTGTTCCACAGTTTGGTCGTTACGAATATGTCCTCCCGGCGGACAGCACCCTCCGCTATTTTCTCCCGCACTGCTTGTCCAATTTCGACCTCATTCTCGTACAGAAAGGCCGTATCGATGTGCCGGTAACCGATGTCTATTGCCTTCTTTACCAGCTCCACACACTGTCCCTTTTGGGCCTACGGAATAACGGAGGGGTCAGTTCGCTGCAACACTAAATCTCACTTACTCAGCTTGATCTTTACCAAGTAGGTCCCATAACCGAGGACCGGTATTTCGTATCCATTGCTGAGACGAACCGTCGGCACTTGTTTTGACATTGCGAATGAACGCAACAACAGCTGATTGCTTGGATTGTTGGTTCGAATCGCAGCCGGCACGTCAAATCTCCCTAGAGGTGGAAGTGGGTTGTATTTTATTTTTTTTATTGTTATTCAGAAATTCTTCCAAATGAATGTGTGTGTGTTGTAGTAGTTCGGAATTTATCAACATTTAAACATCATTTAAAAATAATTTAAAAAAATTACACTCATTTTCATCTACGTGCTCATTGGGAAACAATCGTAACATCTTATCAAAAGTCATTGAGTAATAATATTAGTTCGTGATAAAATTTATTTGCTGAATGTGTCGAGTGTTGAGAACAGTTGATAAAGAGTCACTTCCGCACTCTTTTAAAACCCCTTCGTAAGTGTATTTGTTTGTGTTTTATATTGCGTCCATATTGTTTCGATTAAAATTCCGCATTAAATGGATAGAACGGATGTGCTGCCGCTGTTTCGAATTGCACCAACCGCTGGCCAGTGTTAAGACCATCGAGCGTACGAACCTCTTCCGGTGTTAGTGCAAAATCGAAAATGTCCAAATTCTGACGGATTCGATCCGGGTTGCCCGATTTAGGGATTGGCACCGTGCCAATTTCAACCAGATAGCGCAACAGCACCTGAGCTGGCGTTTTGCCGTAACGTTCCGCAATCGTTATTACCCGTTCGTCTTCGAACGCATGTTTGGGAGCATTGGAATCCTCTTGGCCGAGGGTCGTGCTCGGTCTAATGAGTGGACTGTACGCGGTTATGACGATGTCACGATCTTTGCAGTATTTGATCAACTTTTTCTGATTGAGCCGTACGTGACACTCGACCTGGTTGGTTACCGGCTGGACCGAACAATTTTCGAGAACCCGGCGTAACTGTTCACTGTTAAAGTTGGACACTCCCAGGCTACGTACGCGCCCAGTATCGAGCAGCTTTTCCATCGCGTTCCATGTCGTCACATAATCAACTTCGGTGAGTACGGTTACGCCGTTCTCATCCACAGTGGCACCGACTGGAGAATGCATCAGGTAAAGATCCACATAGTCCAGGTTGAGTTTGGTCATTGACGCATCGAACGCTTCACGGACCTGAGCCGGTTCGTGCGAGGTATTCCAGAGCTTAAAATGTTAAGAGGAGAAGAGATCGTTTTACAGCTCAAACTATAGCAATTCCACAACGAGCTCACCTTAGTAGTGATGAAGATGTCTTCACGCTTAATAGTACCATCCTGGATCTTTTCTCGCACGGCTTGGCCCACCTCGGTCTCATTTTGGTACAATGAGGCAGTATCGATGTGCCGATAGCCTGCGTCTATTGCTGTCTTTACTGCATCGATACAGTTTTGTCCTCGCAGCTAGAAGAAGGAAGGAATTTACACATTATCTATCGCCCACCAGGTAATTCCTTTCCATCACACGTCACTCACATTGTAGGTGCCCAGTCCAAGCACTGGCATTTTTTGGCCATTGTTAAGGGTCACAAGGGTGGCGGTCACAACCATCTTTCTGTAGATGTTAGTCCAGCGTTACTACTAAAGTGTGCACTATGTTCTGACAAACTAAACGTTGGCCGTACGGTGCGGATGATTTTATACTGAGAATTGAATGATGAATTAGTCCAGCGAAACATAACCACAAAACATCCGCCAACTCGAACAGTCCGAATGATACGGCGTGCGGTTTTTGGCTTTAGGAGATGTATTATCAGCATGAATAGGCACAATACGAGAGCGCTATCTACCAGATTTTTCTGGAGGTTTGCGAAGTACGAACGTGAGGAGGAGGAAACGATCTTCTTGTATGCCTCGTTCTGTTTGTTAGTACTGACCTACTAATTAATGCTAGTTTGTTCATGCATTACTCCCTTTTTTTCAACTAAACACTGTTATATTTGGCACAATGTAAGGCCTTGTTCGCATAACAATTTAAAAATTTACACACCCCGACTTAGATGTGAGGCAAAGCGTATTTTATTATCCTATTTCAACTGAAAAAGTCCAACATGTCTGTAGCTACTAGTAGAATTGCTTTCCGCTCTATTCTTCCTTCTCAAACGGATGATGCGGATGTCCAAAGGCGCTCGATTCCGGACAGATGCGCCCGTTACGTTCCAATCCGGCCAACACTTTCATATCTTCATCATCAAGCTGGAAGCTAAAAACGTCAAAGTTCGAAGCAATGCGCTCCTTCGTAACCGACTTCGGAATAACGACGTGACCCAGCTGGATCTGGTAGCGGATCAAAATTTGTGCCGTAGTTTTGCCATACTTTTTAGCTAGCTGGCCTACCGCTGCATCATCCATCAGTACCGGATCGTCCGCCTTAACCCAGGGTCGTGCAGGGGAACCGAGCGGGCTGTATGCCGTTACGATGATACCCTTTGTGGCGCAGTATGAAGTAATCTTCGATTGGTGCAGATAAGGATGACACTCGATTTGGTTCGTTACCGGAACGATCCGCGCAATATCAAGCACACGCTGAATCTGTTTCGTATTGAAATTGGACAGTCCAATATTACGCACCAAACCCGCATCGACGAGCTTTTCCATCTCGGGCCAGGTATCGACGTAGTCGGCATCGGAAAAAATGAACGTTTTACCATCCGGTCCCATCGGGAACAGTTCCGGACCTTCCTTGTAGCCGACGGGCCAGTGAATCAGGTACAGATCGAGGTAGTCTAGTTGAAGGTTTTTCAACGTAGTCCTACAGGCACCCTCGACCAGATCTGGACGGTGGAAAGTATTCCACAGCTTGCTGGTCACGAAGAGATCCTCCCTGTGGATGGATTAGAAATAGGAATAAATAACTATCCGAAGAGAAAATGCGAAATATACACACCTCTTTACGACACCTTCCGCAATTTTGGCCGCTATTCCCTCACCAACTTCATGCTCGTTTTGATACACATGAGCGCAGTCGATGTGACGGTAGCCGACGTCAATGGCATCCTTTACGGCCTGCGCAACCTGTCCCGGAGGAGACTGAAAGCAACCACATACACATAACTCGTTTGCCTAATGTCTACCTGTATAGATGCGGCGCAGTATGCTTACGTTCCAGGTGCCCAGTCCGAACATGGGGATGCTGTTGCCATTCTTGAAGATGGCATTCGGGACAACAGTACAAGCCATGCTAAAATCTTTTTGAGGAATATCCAACAGGAAGCTTTGGCAAAATCAGGCCTACTTGATAATCGCAGAGTGTTTGGCTATAGGCGCCCGATGTCTCAACACAAACTGAGTAGCATCGCTAGATCTTGCGTGTATGTTCGTCGTATATAAAAATAGTCGTTCAACGGAGAGGATGAGATTAGGAGAGTTTTTACACCGCGGTGTATTGATTAGAGAAGATCAGCTCTACGCGCTCTCACGTGGAATGCGTTGCTCTACGGTAAATGATGTTAGAAACAATCGACTTTGTTGAGGAAATAACATCTTCTCATTCTCACGCATTCTTTATTATGAAATTTGATACTTATCTTATTTATATTCTTGCTCTTCAATACTTTAGCTATTCGTCGGTTTACCGCTAATTCGTACAGAGAAGCGACATGTTTTAAAATATGCTTTTCCTTGTGTCATCCACGCGACTGATTCAGCCATACGAAAAAAACGACCAACATTTATCTCCACGTGGTGCACGGTTTAAAAATTTACGTTAAAACAGTTTGATTTAACTCAATAGATCTGGTTAGAACCATATATAACCAAACATATTAAAGTAAAAACACAAATCTTCTAATCTAATGAAAACATTAGATCCAACTGTCACAAACACGTGTGTCGAAAATCGTTAAAATTAATTTAAATTTTTTTTAAATGTATTTTTCCGTAACTTTAAATCGTGGAAAATCTTATTTCACAACCGATGAAACATAACACCTTATGTACGACCACTCATAGTACGGTGATGATCGTTAGCTTATCTGTCGCAAAGGGGTTGATCATTGCTGTTGTCTTATCGGAAATGGTAAAACATACGATAATGCTTCCATCCCTACACGCTTTGATAACGTGTAACATGTAGGTTTTATGATGCTTCTTCAAACAGGCCTAAAAAGGTTGTCTTTTCAGCTTCACATAGGAAAAACATTAACCGGCCGCATTGGAAATCGAAGGAAATAAGTAATAAATGATCGATCGGCCAGATACAGCGAACGGGCAATGTTTTATTTATAATTCTCCCGTCCATAACGATGACGTCCTCCGTGTTATGTTTCTCGTTCCATGCTTTTGCGCTAGTCGTGGCTATGCGCAATTTACGCAAACATTCTCTCGTCTACAACCTTGTGTGAGTTTCGGCGTTCTCAAGCGCTCGCGTGCCATGTGTGTGTGTTTGTGCTTATTTTGGCGGAACGAATTTATTGATTCTACAGTTGTTTGACGATGCGTACATACGTCCAGAGCGGTGTCAACTTACATCGAAACATTAATTCCACACGCAAACCAACCACCAAACGGCATGCATGAACCTGTGTGTGTCATGGACACGCTAGGCACCATTATCTCTTGCCCGTCAGATAAGCATTGTACTGTATAAAACTAGCGTCCAGCTTTGCCGGTTGTATCATTTGTCGTTCGGTGTTGAAGCGCGTCGGAAGTTCTGTCCGTGACTGCGTTGTTTGTGCGTGTTTAAAAAAGGCAAAATCACTCAAGTTATCTGCCAGGTGTATTTAAGAGGTGTAGTGAAAACAGCAGTATGGCATCGAAGGTTCCATTTGTGACGCTCAACAACGGGCAAAAGATGCCTATGCTTGGTCTGGGAACTTGGGGCGTAAGTATTGTGCTTTGGATCGTATGTTCTCCCAACTGTACGGAATTACATAATTCAAACAGTGTGGCTCGGTTCCAATCTGGTCATGACCGACAGTTGACGTGCATTGCTATCGATTAGATTGTTCTATTATTTAATGAAACTCAACTCATTCAATGTTTACCTTTGCGGCGCTTTGTTCATCCCCACCGACCTTGCAGTGTTTGCTTCGTCGGGTCCCATAAAGGGTAGTGCATGTAATGGAACATTCCATGACTGGACAGATATTCAGTGCAAGCTGATGAAGGCAGGCAGCGATGATTATTTCCTAGTTTACTTTGATTGCCCGCTAAACAACACAACATTCGCGACCGCTGATGTCGCTGGAGTGTGTGCGTATATAACAAAACAAACACGCTTCACCAATACACACGCATATCGACCGGCTTCCACCCTTTAAACCCTTACATGTGCAACAACGTACGATGTTTAAAATATTCAAATTGACTATTTATTAAGAGTTCCGGTTTGTTTTATCCTCTTCTCAGTCTCCTCCCGGTGAGGTTGCCCAGGCAGTGAAGGATGCCATCGATATCGGTTACCGACATATCGACTGTGCCCATGTGTACCAGAACGAGCATGAGGTGGGCGAAGGTGTGAAGGCCAAAATCGACGAGGGCGTCGTAAAGCGTGAGGATCTCTTCATTACCAGCAAGCTGTGGAATACTTTCCACCGTCCAGATCTGGTCGAGGGAGCCTGTAGAACCACGCTCAAGAACCTCGGTCTGGAGTATATCGATCTGTACCTGATTCACTGGCCGATGGGTTACCGTGAGGGGGCCGAACTGTTCCCGCAGGACGCGAACGGCAAAACGGCCTACTCCGATGTGGACTACGTGGACACGTACAAAGCGATGGAAAAGTTGGTTGGGCTCGGTTTGGTGAAAAGCATTGGCATTTCTAACTGCAACTCGAAACAAGTCGAGCGTGTTCTGGCAGCGGCAACGATCAAGCCGGTCACTAATCAGGTCGAATGCCATCCGTACCTGACGCAGAGCAAGCTGTCACCGTTCTGTGCCGAGCGTGGATTGGTAATTACTGCCTACAGTCCACTTGGTTCACCGAACCGACCCTGGGCAAAACCGGACGATCCGCAGCTGATGGAGGACCCGAAGGTTGTGGAGCTGGCGAAGAAGTACAACAAAACGCCTGCCCAAGTTCTCATCCGCTACCAGATTCAGCGTGGCCACGTGGTTATTCCGAAGTCGGTTACGAAATCTCGCATTGCGTCCAACTTTGACGTGTTTGATTTCGAGCTGACCAAGGACGATGTGGCGCTGATCGATTCCTTCGACTGTAATGGACGTTTGGTCCCGATCACGAGGTGAGTAAAATGGGAAGCGCAAAATTGTAAATCAAATTAATATCGTTACACGCACATGGAAGACGATTTGGGAATCATTACTTGTCCATTTCTTTGGAATATGTTTCTTATCAGCAAGGGTTTGGGTTATCTCTAAAAGAAAAAAATGGAGTCAAGTTAATGATGTGTGTGATTAATCGGCAATTTAGATTCATTTTGGTACTAACCATTATGTGTTTAATTGTGTGTTGATAATGCGTATGATCGTTGACCTTCATGCTAATCCAACTCTTCTTTTCATTACACGCAGTGCTGCTGGACATCCCTATCATCCGTTCGAGAACGACGAGTTTTAATTTGTTGGATTGAGTGAATTCGCAACTTGTGTAACCATTTTGAAATGCTCTAATAAATCACCTATACATCGCACTGAATGTTAATGTTAAATAATGAAAAGATCTTCTCAAAGACATTAATATCACTTACCGATCATCATTTCGGATAACGCGTAAAGTAAGGGAGTTGCCAAAGAATTTCATTAATTTATTTGAACTTTTCGTTTATTAATGCTACTCAATTACGTTGATCCGACCTTACCCTCCGACAGTCCCAAAGGAGACATTAAAATTTGCTGACAAGAAAATATCTATATGTACAGTACCGGAAAGACCAAAATAATCAGTGAAACTAAGCTAAGGTAATCATAATTAAGCAGTAACTAGTAGCGGCTTATTTGGCTCGAGCTAAGATACGTAAGAAGAAGGTATCAATAGCGATATCTTCACCGGTTTGTATGCTACCGATAACTTCCGGTAGTCGATCGAACAACTAGTAGCGAAAGCATAAAGCGGCTACCCAACTGTTTCCCTCCGATCAGAACAAAATAATTATGGAGTGTTTCTTATGCTACTGACTAACACAACAAGTAAGATATGTTCAGATCGTCAAAAAGATAATACATTTCCGCATGGAACTAGAGATAGAGTGTACGAACCGTACATAGGGAACATAGTGAACGATTAGAATCCAATCATCAATCCGCATTATTCAACGGGTTGTCCTTGAGGTGAGGTTCCTTCCGGTAGATGAACTAAGGATACCTCCGGAGCAGATGGAACCATCTGTGCACAGTCACCAACACTCTCGGTTGCTACATCCGAGGTAGCCGGGTATGGTTTGGCGAATACGGGCGGTAGTTCAATGGCAACCGGAGATGCATCTTCGGCTAATTCGACCACCACACCTCCAATGTCCAGATCATTGGTGTCCTTCTCCGTGTCATCAGTGATGACGATTCTTGGTGCTGAAGATGCACGCGGTCGTTGGGCGATTGGTTCGGTAACGTCTTCGATCGGTACAATAGTAATCGACTTTACGAGTTCGCTTTGCTCACCTTCCGGCGATTGGACGATACCTTGCCGTGCGTCGTCGGTTTCAATTTCTTCGATGATTGTCGGAGTTATCGAATGTATCACGCGATCTTCGGTTTGTATCGCAGACTCTGGCACATCCACCACTGTTACCTTTGTTTCCTGTTCTTCCTCTTCTGCGTCCTCTACGGTGGATTGTTCCTCCACGGTTTGTTCGACGGCCTCTGCCTGTTGCTGCTCTTCAACCATTTTTGCTGCTTCCTCTTCTTCACGAAGAATGTCCGCTTCATTTTCCTCGTAAATCACTTCACACTGTGTTCGGTGTACCATGGGTGGTATCGTTTGAGAGGGTGGAACAATTACCACCTGAGGTGCGTCTTCGAGTGACTCCACGTACTCGATCTCGTCCTCTTCTCGGTGTTCCTCTTCTACTGGTGCTTGATTATTTTGTTCTGGTTCCATTCGAGGAATTTGTGGACGACCTTTTTTCTGCTGCTGCTGTTTGTTAGTTTGAAGCTGCTGTTGCTGTTGCCTGTTACCTCCTGGCTGCTGTTGCGAATTCGTCTGCTGCTTTTGCTGCCTTCCTCGATTAGGCTTGGAACGGCGTGGCGTTTGTGGAGGATGTTGATCTTGCTGCATTTGCTGCAATTGCATCTCTCGTAGCCGTTCGGTTAGCTGACGTAGATCACGCTCCTGTGATTCGATCACAATCTTCAGTTCTTCAATCTGCTGCAAGTCCTCCATGCGAGGTTCACGTCGTTCGTAGCGTAGACGCATCTCTTCGAAACTGTACGGAAAATATGGGATAAACATAGAAAAGTCCAAGTAAGAAAACGAAGGTTGAAGTAACTGCTCTAAAAGAAGATAATAGTTCTTCAGCAAACGTAGAAGTCAACGTGTAAAGTACCTCTGTGTAAGATAGAAGATGTGTAATTCATGTCTATCATGAGCCGTGCAAGGAATGTGTGAAACAAAAGTGGATGATAAATTATGCAAAATGAAATGTAAGTATATGATACTATGTACACATACAATGGCTCATGGATGTACGAAACAGTTAATGAGTTTGACAATCTAAAACATAATGTACGACAACCACTACTGACAAACAACTTACAGACTCGTTAGGCAGCGGCACTTTTTATGGAGCGTTTGAATTTCTTGCGCGTTCTTCATGTCCCGCGATTCCAGACTTTGCACGACGAAGCTATGCTCTTCCTGCAGATCCTTTAGCTGCCGCTGATGGCTGGTCGTGAGCTCTCTGTTGGAGGATGGATGGGGTTTTGTTTCGATACGGGTTGGATTTCGATAGTGAATGACGTTTGAGGACAGGTTGCAATTTTGGAAGAACGGAAACGAACAAACAGAGACCAAGTTCATGGTGGTGGTATTGTGTGTTTTGAATGTTCGAAACCAGAATGTCAACGAATGTGATAGGGGTGCGAGATACAACGTGACAGTGGTTCGATAGGGGGTGGGTTTTGTTTAGATAGAAGAATGAAGTATGCAGAAAACAGATGAACGCAATTAATTAAGAATGCAATGGAGGTAGAAGATCATGGCGATGCGTTGAATAAACAGTGCCTGATGTATGAACATTCAGTCTGATCACATTTGGACGTCTCAGGTAAAGTTTCAATGTTCGATTATTTATTGGTAAATGGATTCACACTTTAACAGCCGCATTTGCGTTCCCAACGTGGCGTAAACGGTAGGGTATAAACCATTCATAAACAGTGACTCACAAAACAGACAGGTAAATGCTAACTCATTAACAAGGCAGTGTAGTGAACAAAGGCAAAGTTGTTGGAAATTTGTTGTGCGGATAAATGCCAATAAAATGTGTGTAGTTTTGGAAGGAACTTTAAATATTTCGTCTTTTTGACGATGTAGTAATTCTGATAGCCCTTCGTTAGCTAACATCTCAAACAAATATTTTAATGATGAACAACCATTCGTAGCTGACAGTAAATGATCAGCCCAAAAGTAAGCAGTAGCACAGCCGATGCCAACGGTAAGGAATGTGTCTGCTGGTAGAATACCATCGAGGGTAACAACGGATACGCTCCTTTCACCAATTGCACAAGCAGCAGTATTAGCTGTATCAGTGGATTGCGTGCAGCGCTGTGCATTTGCGTCTGCTTCTCTGCCACAGCAGCACTGAGCCGGTAACAAAGTACAAAAAAAAGAAATCCAAGAAGATACAAACATGATGTACGCATTTTAGCCATCGTTTATTACCGAAAAAAAGAAAAAAAACATAAGCAGTTCGACAAATAAAAAGGCAAGAAGAAAATGTGGTGTAAAAAAAAGAAGAAAGAAAAGAAAGAGAGAAAATAGAAACAAATACATTATCACAATGATGAATGCAGTGGGAAAGATAAGATGAGTTGCACACATCCAGGAAACAAGTCACGAGATAACACGAGAGGACACTGTGACAGCGTGAAACATTTTTTGTTTTGGTAAGGAAAACAAGATAAGGGGATACCAAATATACCAACTCATTACAGTATGAGAATGAACACGAAAGTTATGATACGAAAGTAAGAAAGAGAACAAGAAAAAAAAAACATCCAACGAAAAATCTCTAATTTCTATTTTCTCTCATTTTGGTTTGTTATTTAGAAAGCCATCATCTTCCTTCGAAACCGCCACAAAGGAATACTGGTCGGAAGAAAATGATCGGTTTTGCTTTTCTTTTTATTTTTTTCGGTAATCAACGATGATTAAAATGTACAGTTTTTACAACACATGTATTGGTGGGAGTGTTAAAATATGAATGTTGTTATAGGTGGTTAGTAAGACATTATGATACATTTTTGAAGTTCCACAGTCGTGAGTGTGGTGTTGTTGGTCGTTTCATTAGTAGAAAGCATGGCGGCAAGATACTAGCGCAAAGCGACATCTATTGGACAACCACACAAACACACACAACGTGTACAAAGAGAACCGCAAGGATCTTGGAGATATTTTTGGAGTCTGGGTAGTAAGATGTGGAAGGCGTCTGCTTACCTGACTTTGTTCTCAGCATCTTCAAGTCTGTTTCTGTTTCGACCATCCATCAGATGCAATGCTTCTTCCTTCTCTGCAACAAGTGCTTTCCATTGTGTTTCTAAAAGAAAAGTACCAAACATCAGCAATAGATGATACTTGGAGAATGAGCAGAGTGCGAGTACTTACCTAGCTCCTTTTTGTGCGCTAATTTCATCAACTCGGTCGTGTCGGAGATCTCCCGTGCGAACTCTTCCTGTACCTGTTGAATTCTATCACTAAAGTGTTGCTCCAATTCTTTCTTTTCCTGTTCAAACTGTAGCTTGAGGTTTTCTGGAAGATAACAAGATATTTAGCACTTTAGGAGGGAGTCATCAGAAAAGGATCAACTTCACCTACCGATGAGTTCATCCTTCGCGGACATCTCTTTAGCCAGTTTGCGCTCGTGTTCTCGCTCGGCACGTTCGACGTACATCCGTGACTGAAGTAGCTTCTGGTCTGCATCGGATTGTGCATTTGCCATTGACTTCATCTGCTGTTCCAGTTTCGCTTTTAGTGACTCGATCTAGATTTAAAAAGATCTTATTATGGGAATGATCTTACGATAGGCACCATATTGCTTTACCTCAGATTTCAGCTGTTTCTCGCGCTCGTTAAACCGTTGGCTCATGGCTTCCGTTTCTGCCAGTGCTTCCCGCCGAAGCTTCTCGATAGCAGAGGTACGTTCCTCCATGTGCGTTTGTTCCAGCTCCACCTTAAGCCGGTTCATCTCGTGCAGTAGCCGATCTTCCCATTGCATCGCTATTTCGCCTCTTGCAATCTCTATCCGATTAAGTGCCTCGCGTTCCTTTTCGCACAGTTGACTAGAATGGGCAATGAAAGAATTTGTATAAACAGCAGTTGTACACCTTCTCCTCTTCATTCTACTTACTATTCACATCGGTTCTTAATCTGCTGCACCTTAACCATCTCCTCCTCGAGCTTGTTGTATGCCGTCTCCAGTTCCGCCTTCAAACTGTCCACCTGTCGCGTCATGCTGACGAGTGACTCCTTCTGATCGTAGGTAAGCCCACGCAACTGTTCCACCTCCGCCTCGTACGTCTTCAAATGGCGTACCTCGTCCGTACGCTTCCGCGTCAACTCCTCCAGTCGGCTCACCTGCTCCAGCGCTTGCTTCCGCTCCTTCTCGACCGTTTCCATCTTTTCCTTGCACGTCTTCTGCATGTTCCGGATCGTAAACTCACAGTCCTTCATCAGATCTTCCTCCCGCGCATTGTTCACGTCGCGCAGCTGTTCGAAGCTTAGCTTCCATTTCGCCTCCACCTGCGCCCGCTCGCGTACCGACTCTTCCAGCGCTTCGCGCATTATCTTCTGCTCCTCGGTACGCTCGTCCAGCAGCTTCTGGCGTTCCTCCTTCAACCGGTCCACCTCAGATTTAGCGTCAATCAGCTGACTGTTTAGATCGTGCGCTAGCTTCCGTACCTCAGCCAGCTTTTCGGTCAGCTCCAAATGTTCTATTTCCAAATTTTGATACTTGAGATTAAGTTCATCCTCCCGCTCGGAGGCCTTCAGTCTTATCGTTTCCATCTCGGTCTGCTGCGTCGTTAGTCGAGCCCGTATGCCATCGCATTCCTTCAAGGCGGCCACCAATTCCGCCTGCAAACCTGTGTGGGTGAAAGAGCACCAAGAGTGTGAGCTATTTCTGGGTTAAGCAAGTTTGATGAAAATACCTTCTTTATGGGAATTTTTAATGTCTTTAGAATTGCTGGAACCCATGTTCGATGGTGGAACGTTACGACGAAACAAAGTGTCTAGGCCTACTGCTACACGGAACAGCACTTCTATTTCTTTGCTTGACATTGATTCCACAGGCTACTTGTGGAGTTTCTAAAAGCTAATCAGGTCTCTGATCGCGAGAATACGATATGTCCAAGAGTACTCGGTCATCAAACGATTATTTTCTACGTATTGGATCAAGTACCTCCGAAGATCAGCTTCAATTTGGCATTGATCAAAACTACGACGCTAAAACTCTTCTGTTTCTTTGGGAGAGAGTCCAATCCGTAGTCGGGTCATGAACCTGTACCGTTGACAGCGATCCACTAACAGTGTTCCATTCCCACCTTCATTCGTTCTCATCTTGTCATCCTTAATTTAGTGTGCAGAACTAGTAGAACAAAAACGAAACCCGCAAGAATCTTTTCCAACCCCACAAGGTCAGCAGGAAGTCTTTGTTACTGAGGTGTCTTCTCTCGTGTGGCTATGTGTTTATTTCGCCCCAAAATAGCCATGTTTGTAGCTCGACGATTGTGTGATAATGTTGTTCGTCTTTGTCTGTCCTGTCTGTCCGTCTGTTAGCGTCGGAAAACGCGATAGCTTGCGCATTCAAAAATAACGCATCCCCACGCGTTTCAGAAATGTGTGCGTCGCACCTAATGGTCTTGATGACGCGCATTTCGGTTGTAGAAATTCCCCCAGGCACAACCATTCAAACTCTTTGCTAGAGCTGAATGTGTTCGGGAGGGGTTTCTTTTTATTGGAGAGGTCTTGGTCGATAAACACGACCAAGCGTAACGAATCGTTCGGTTAACGGAAAATCCCAAACATTTCCGTCTTCCGACTGGGACTAAGTAAATAGCGGGATACATTTGACATCTGTCTGAGGTTTATTGCTGGCCGTGCGACAGTTGAATGGTTTTTTCCTTGTGGAGAATTCATTTCTTCCCACGCTTCCCACAGCCGTTATGTATATTTATGCGTGACAGCATCATCGCACGCGTTTGCTCATCAATTTAAATTTGCCTGCCATTTCTTCGGCTTCTAACTACTGTCAAGCGGACGTCAGGCGGATTGTTTGTATAGTGGCAAGTGTACGGGACTCAAAACTTACGCTCCACGTTGTATTCCTTGAGCAGCGCATCACGCTCGACAGCATCGAGTTTCTGCTGCAGTTCGTAGACCTTAACGTTCGCTTCCTTGACCCGCTTTTCGGCTTCCTCAAGTTTGGCGCTGTACCGGGATTCCTGGTTGACCAGATCCTTCCTAGAATAGTGATCGAAAGAGAAAGATAATTTGTTATTAATAGTAATTCGTTTTAAGTGTAGATAGAACGCTTACTTAACGGCAATTCCTACTCAAAAGCGGCAGTACACAAACAACCCTCACAAGCGTTCTGTTTGATCTCACCGACTGATTGATCACACTGTTGATTATGTCGAGGAATGTTGCCAAGTGAAAATAAATCGATACACGCGCATCGCAGTGAAATTGTGTGTCGACTGTTTCAACAAGAAAAAATAACAGCATCTCATCTTTCACTTTTGCCACCCTCTATCACACTGCTGCGTTTTACAACCGAGTCGATTAAAATATTTCGATAATTTTCATTCAACATTTCACCATTCATCGCTGGTTGAGGCTATCGGTTCAGACAAACACTTTGCTGAGAGCGCGTTTGAGGAGCTAGCCAATGATGATGATCCTGTACTTTGGCAGACAGTTTGACGGCACTGTGTCGCCTGGCTCGAGTATCCGACTCAACCAACTGACAGCATGCAGAAGTGCGGCCAGATTTTGTCTTAAGTGCAGTCACTTACTGCATAAACCCAGGAAGAAGTTGTTTAAGTGAGCTTACACTGCACATACATTCGCTTACCTTGCGATCCACTTACATGAACCAACTGAAGGTAGGGTCGGGCTATTTTTAGTGAAGCTCTTTAAAAGATCGCCGAAGGCCTGAGCGTTGGATGATGAGATTTGGGTCCCTTTCGGCTGCAGGAAGCGATCTGCGTAACTACTCGTAAATGGGGTTTACTGTTTTAATTTCGAGCCAGCTGCATTACAAAGAACGGCACTCATAAGTGATGGAAGCGTGTCAGAAATGCATCAACGTATTATTCCCTGCGCACTTCTCGATAAGTGGGTCAGCCCGTTGTGGCAGGTAAACACACGTTAAACCATTGTAGGTTATGGTTTATTTAAAAACACAATTCCATTCATTTGGAAAGCTAGATACGGTGTGTTATAGCTACACGCAATTATTCGCTGCTAAGCACGTACCAAACTGTTGGATTTGTTGATAATTGCAAGCAGCTCGATCGTGTCACTAATTAAGCATTATGACTCATTTGCCAAGGATCAACCAGCAACAACCAACCCACTGCTGGGCAGAGTGCGAACGTGCTGATAGAAAGTTTCCCACGCTTCCAACTGACGTCAATCGAGCCGATGTAAAGTGATGTGCCGGAAATGAGTCAGTGTTTTTTTGTTTTTGTTTTTCATCACGATGTACAAAAACTGTGAGAAATGTGCAGAACGTGAATATAAACATCATTTTCGTTATTGTCTGTATCGCTTGATATATCCTGTGAAGGACGGAGGGATAGTAAGTTGGACATTTAGATTGGATCTTGTCAAATAATATCAATCTAAAACATTGTTTCCAATTGGAGTCGATCACGATCGGCGAAAATGATAGACGAAAATAATAAGAAAGAATGCAATGTATTAAATAAAATTACAAAATAATGTAATGTATAAGAAGGAATAAATGAAAGAAACAAAACGTGAAAGGAATATCACGAAGAGGAAAAAAGGAACCCATGGATGAATAAGAAAGAAAACGAAAGGAAAACAAAGAATAAAACTATAGCAATGAAAAATTCGAAGAAACAAATGTATCTAAATAAATAAGAAAAAAAGAATTAAAGAAAGAAAGAAGGAATGAAAGGAGAAAATGGAATAAAATGAATAAGAGTTCATAAAAAAGGCCAACATAAAACAAATAATTACGAAAAAAAAAATGGAATTAAACAGAACGAAATAGAAACAAAAAGGAATGTATACGTTCCGTTTACAAAATAAGATTAAAACAATTAGTGTAATATTTCTAACGGAGAACAAAACCGTAATACTAATGCTCTCATTCCATTTCACTACCAATGACCAGCTTCCTGATTCTGTCACTTTCGATGCAGTAAATCAATCAATTTCTTAATCCGTCGCTCTGTCCAAGAAGGAAGGAAAATAAAAAAGGGGACCAGACAATATCCATCAAAGCATTTCCCAGCTGCAGGTTATAGTATTGTGAACCAGATACAGTAAACCAGCTGCGTTGCAAAAGTAAGCGCGAACGAACGCAAACAAATCTTCACAGATGGCCCATGGCACGGGTTCCGAAATTCGCAATTCACTCGCAAAGACATTGTGATAAATATTTACTTCTTGACGCATTCTGATAAAATGGCGTCATTCGTGGAGCTGATCCACGGTACGCCATTATGTTTAACGATCGTGCATTTTGCTTTGTTTAAAACGCAAATTAATCTTATCTTCAGCTTAAACACACACAAAAAGGACACAAGGAAACATAGCGGAAGGAAGGAGGATATTTACATTTCACTGTTGATCTTCTCAACGGTGCTGAAGGAGGTCGGTGGTTCAATGTTGGACGGCTGTACCACATCCGGCAGGCTGGCAACACTGTCCTCGATCAGGACACCGTCCACTTGCTGCACCTTGTCCGTCTCACCATCCCGTTCATCCACCTCACTCGCGGCGAGTTTCTCCGGTTTCGCTTCCTCCGACGCACTGTGATCGTATTGGAACTCGATATAATTATTGCCCACTTGGTCACCCTCATACCCGCGGATACCGTACACAGGCGGTGGGTTGCTGTTATTACTCTCACTAAATGCGGTACGATTGCCACTGTATGTGCGTGTGTCTGGTGTGGTGTTCACTGGTTCCGGTTGTTCCTCACTGTCACTGTCCACGTCACTACTGTCGACACTGGTCACTTCCACATCGTCACTACCGTTCTGCGTCAGCTTGAAGCTGACCTGCTTCTTTTGTGGACTTTCCCGCTGGCACTGGGCCCGCTGGACGTCCGGTTCGGTAAGCTTAAGCACCAGACTAGCTCGGATCGGTTCCGGTGTGCCGGTGGCACTGGAATCGCCCCTTCGCTCATCTTGCGCACCGGCACCGGATGTGACCGGCGAGAGTGTTTCCTTGGCCTCGTAGAAGACATCCCGATCGTCGCTAGTATCGTCCCCAGCAGCATCCTGCACGATGACGACAGTGGTCGTCGCGGTACTGCCGTCTAGCACCGGAAGTACGGAAGCGGAGCGCTGATTGCGTGGCGGCGGTAATGGCGGTGACGTTGACTTAGACCTAGCGATCGTGTGGGTTCGTTGTTCGCTACCGGCACGGCTTGGCTGTTGGCCCATTTCCTGGATGGTTGAGGGTTGCTCCTTCACTAGCGCTACTGCTTGCTGCGGGTGTTCTGCTCGAGAACTGCACCTGTTGGCGGCATTCGACTCCGATATGTTAAGGTTCGCGACCGGTTCACTACTGGCGGTCAGGATCGTCGTTTCCGTCGGACCGAGGGCACGATCCACACTGAGCGGTGTGTTTGTGTGCTCTACCAGCTCGCGTTCGTAGTGTTCGTGACGATCACCATTAGGGGGAGTTGGTGAAATATTTTTAATATTTAATAACGACCGTTCCGCGCTGACGTTGTCACCGTTCGGTACGGTAGTGTTCGTGCCGGATGACACCGGTGTTGCGCATGCGTGAGACGATACTAGCGCCACGCTTTCATCGTCAGCGGTGCGTGTCTTCGCTAACGAATCGACCGTTCGGGTCGGTTTGTCACTATCGGCTTTGATGACGTCAGTGTTTTGAGGGTTGGGCTCGTTTTCCCGCTTTCCCTGTGCCAGATCCCCGATCGTCCCTGTAACCTTGATCGGTACTGTTTTCGTCGATTTGTCGATGCTGATCGTGTTGTTGAGGTTTGACAGGTGTGTCTTCCCATCGGACACATCCTGACCTCCACTGGAATCACCTTTCGGAAGCGATAGCTTTAGCACATTCTGCTGATGCTGTGTTTTCACGTGTTGTTGATGCTGCTGTTGCTGCTGCTGCTGTTGTTGAGGTTGCTGATAGCGGCGTCGATTTTTCCCTTTCGCCATTGCACTTTCACTCGGTGGCGCGTACGGATTCGAACTGGTCGCGTTGGGCTGCGTTTCCCGTGCCCGGTCCGTGCTGTCATCGGTCGGGCTGGTCGAAGATTCGCGACTACCGTCGTACCGTCCGTGGTTCGCCTGCTGGGAGTATTCGTTTCCGTCGGTTGGATCGTTCGCGCCCGAACCGTTCTGGTACGTAGAACCACTCGAACTGACATCGATGCTGATCGTGCCCGTTGGTGCGCGCGAAAGGTTTTCGTGCATCGACTCCACACCCCGGCCCCCGGCTACGGCGGACCACTTCGAGGGCAACAATTGCCGTTGCCCCACCGGTACTTCCCCAGACACCAAGGGTGCCAACATTCCGCTTCCCATCGTCAGCGTACCGGTTGCCAGTGCTGATGTTGATGGTGGTGGTTGTTGCGCGGAACTATTTTTGGATTGGTTTTCCTCGTCGCCAGCCTGACTTCTTGGCGCACGGTTACCACCGTCGTGGACGCAACCAGTCTGCAACACATTTGCGCTTGCGTACGCATCAGACGCAACCTTCGCACACGGCTCTACGGGCGGCCGCACGTCTTCGGTCGCAGTTTTTACCGCGGAACTCCCATTGTGACCACTTTCCACCGTCGATTGCTGCTGCGGTTCAGGTGGTAGTTGCAGTTTATCGTGTTTTTGTTTTCCCTTCTGTGACTTTGAACGTTTGAAGAAGCTAAACATTGCGCGATGTGTTGCAGGTTTCAATCCTCCAATTCAATGCACTTTTTTCTAATTTATCTTTTTAAATTGAAGACTTCTCTTGTGAAATCCTTTTCTCACACAGAAGTCTTTAGACGATCACCTTCCTATTTGCAACAATGCGTCCGACTGACACCGGAACAGCAACTGCAAGATACAACCATTGAAGCGAACGTCATTCCTTTACTCCTTCTGAGTGTACGTGCGACACAACCAGCACGTCACGCACAACGATGGGAAAATCCACAGTTTTCTTTTTTCCCATTGCGTGCTTCCCCTTCATGTAAGATTTTTCATGTTTTATTGCTTTTTTCTCACTCTCTTTCGCACTGACGCAACAATGTCCACCGGATTTGCTAGACGTTACGAGAAGCTTGCAAAACGTAAACCTCGTGCTTCTTCTTAAGCGTCTGTCATTCATGAGTAACCATGCGTCTCCATTTGAGTAGCCGCGGACCGTCTTTTCTCTAATCCTTCTCCCATCAGCATACATCAACACTTACGCTTACGTTCGAAATGAGCTGGACAGGAAAGATCAATCCTTCCCAATTTTCCGTGAATCAATCCATCAGCGTAAATTGAAGGAGGTTGTTGTTTTGTGGTTTTCCGGAAGATAAATAACGAAGCTCCTCAGAAGTGGGATCAGTTTTCGTCTGTCGTTTAAAGTATGGAACGCATGATGGGATTTGGTCTGT
Organism: Anopheles culicifacies; assembly: GCA_000473375.1. Taxonomy (NCBI): domain Eukaryota; kingdom Metazoa; phylum Arthropoda; class Insecta; order Diptera; family Culicidae; genus Anopheles; species Anopheles culicifacies. The sequence continues at coordinate 48,847 of KI422799.1, forward strand.
GGTATGGATGGCTCATTAATGGACAGATACAAAGAAAAAAAAGAAAACACACTCATACACAAGGAAAAGAAACACGGAAACATGCAACAGAGGAGTTGTGTGAGAAGGTGCTCCATGTCACGTCAACCAAATGATCTTGAAATGAATTTCCTGTTGTATTGTAAAGATGAGTGTTGTTTGCATTTGTAGCATTTAATGTAGAAATTGCTTTCATGATACATTTTGTTTACAATAACACATACACAAAGCTTAACAATCACCACGATGCAACATTGTTGTTTGGAGCACTCCATTCAAATGCAACATTCAAACATTGAGTGTGATCTTCACGTTGCTTGTAGAACATGTTTTAAACTATGATGAAAGTAAGATCCTAATCCACAGTGCCATCAGCGACCATGCGCCTCCATTGCGATTCGGTAGCGTTTGCAACTCCGGGTTTTTTTTTTCTGAGTAGCTGTTACCCTTGAACCAATTTTCTAACGATGTTTAATCTGCTTAGGGGATTACCAGCATCGTAGGGTTTCTAAAATAGCCTTGTCCTTCACGAACTGTCATCACATCACCGTTCACTTTCAAAGCGAAAGTCCTTGACAATCGCCCGAGTACTTCAATATGTGCTCTAAGCCGTTTTAATTAAATCATTACATGTTTTTTTTGTACTAAGCTGCCTTGCCACCATTCCTTCTTATTGCAGTTTCAAACTTCCAGGGTATAAGCTTGAAAGGGGTAGACGGAAACGGACATTCCCTTCGCAAGTTCGCAAGGACATCCACCTCAACCAACTAGTGCTAGTGGTTTACTTCCGACGCATCAAGAGCACCGAAACGCATCGTTTATCCGGAACAAGATCGCGCGAAATTGGGCCTGTCGATGGCGATAAACGAAGGGAATCGTGCGTTGCGTGTTTATTTACATTTTAACCCCAACCTATTTGTGGCCGGTAAGCAAATGTTACCAATTCACACACAGAAAAAAAATGCTTGTGGCAATAAACAAATAAAAAAGGGCCCCCGTAGAGATGTGCGAACGCGTTTTGCCGTTCTCTAGTTTCCGACTAGTGTTCCGTTTGTTTATCGTTCGTCGGTTGGGTTGCGATTTAGCAAGGATGGGAGAAACTAAATTTAGTCCTATCACTAGGAGATCCACCAAAAGATCACCGATCGTGCGGATTTAGACTCGTCGCACTGGCGCTGATGTTGTTTGGGGTTGAAATGATTGGCATACGATAGGCGATGGTCGCACTTTTATTTGCTCACCGATCAAATCAATCAACAATCGAAGCAGGAAATCGTTACCGCTAGAGCAACTCTGCGTAGCACTGCTCTACCAATACCAGTACATTTGTTGTTTTATTTTTAATAAATTGAGTAATGGCAATCACTAGGCGTATTTTCCAAATTATAAGTACAACTTTTGGTTACTTTAATTCATTAACACGATGTTCTCACTAGTTCACTAAATAGAATTTTTTTTCCCCAGAAATTCAATTTATATTCTTTTCTATATTGATTGGAAATGTGTGATTTTGCAGGTTTATGTTTTCAATATTCCTATTTCATATTTCTGATTTATTGTTAAGAGGCAAACTATCACATGGACATTTTAATAATACATATGTTTTGGATTATAATTTACAGCATGTTGAAGCCAATAAAATAATACTAATGAGTATAGTCTATTAATTATGTGCAGTATCTTTTACCAGTTGGGGATAACATCCTATAGGTAGCAGTTTAATAGTAGTCTAGCTTCTTTTATATCTTTTCAACAACAATTAAATTCCTTCCTATAAAAACTCGCATTTACGCAAGTCTCCACTTAGGTCCGCTGAGTCGAAAACATTAAACGATCCCTACGCAAGATACAGTGAAAATAGCACACGTCTCAGGAGAGCACCGTCCGGTGGTCCGTAGTTTGCAATGGGACCGCATCTCAGATAGCGCAGCACAAACACTTCAACCGGTGGTGCAGTTACAAAATTAGTGCGTCTAAACATAGCTCACACGGATTTCGAACAGGTTCCTACCCTACTGACCGTACCTTCAGTACCTGTTTGCCGATGGTGGAAAAGTGATCGATCAGGACCAAAATCGACGAAACCATCATGGGAACGGCCTAGATGCATTGAACGAAATAGAAGAAGAAAAAAACACACACCCGGTCCCGGTGACGCCCGTCACGTAAAGTACCGATTGTCAAATGAATCATCTTCGAACCCGACTCGACCGGTCAGTCACTCATCATCTTCAGTGTTGCGTATCGTAGGGGAGGAGATTTTTTCTTCACCAATTTGTTACGACAGTAACAATAACAACCGGCAAATAACAGGATGGGGTTTTGTAAAAATGTATCCAACGCATTATGGGAATGTGCATTGTGCAATGGTTGCGGTTCTTTCTCTCTGAAAGAGATCGTTACTCACTTCAGTTGAATGATGTTGTAATGATTGTGGGAACTTGTTTTATGACACATTTTATTACCGGTCAAAATTGCGGAAAGGAAAAGATCATAAAACTATTTCACAAACATTTCGTTCTACAATGGAGGCGCATGGTGTTGCATTCGAAATAATTTCCCGAACACTACTCATACCATTCAAATGGTGTGGTAATGGTTGTGAGGAAATCTTTGTTTTATGATATATTTATTTACCATTCAAACTGACCAAGAAAAAAAAGCATAAAACTATCGTAAAAAAATTCCACTCTTCAATGGAGACGCATGGTGCCGCATAAGTGTTACGCTCGAAACATAATTTACCGCCCGCCGGATTAGGGCCCGTTGTGCGGTTTGTCGTGTCGTATTTATAAAATCGTAAAATTGCCCGCAGTTTCCCACCGCTAGTGGAATCATAACGCAATGGTAGTAATAATTAGCTGCAAGAAGAAATCAACCTCACAAAATCGCACACATTGCAGAAGGTGTAGGATGATGTTGGGCACGTGCCAGCAGTTGTAGAAGAAATATGGGCCACTCTGTACGGTGAGAGAAGGTGGATATGTTCTTCAATTTAATGAGTGCAGGATGGGATGTCTAAATAACATCAACCA
>KI422800.1:0-21020 GCA_000473375.1 Anopheles culicifacies
CTGTTTTTTTTTTCTTTTCTTTCGCATTTGTTTCACACAAAAACGCACAAACTTTCGTGCCTGACACGGCTGGCCAGTGAATAAAGCAATGGGCCTCCGCCATGATGTACTGTCGATGATCCATGGCGTTATCCTTGGCAAGAAAAAGGCACACGCCGCAAATGAAGTGATGAGTGGATCACACGAAATCGGAAAAATTGTTCAGGGAAAACTTTTGCCGCGTGTAAAACGATGCGTCCAGTCTAACGCCATTAGTGGGATAATTTATTCATAAATGGGTACCGTTTTGGGTGCACTGGTTTCGTGCCCGGGGTGTATCGTGGGGATCCGTTTTCCACGGAACCTGATTTAACCCAAACACACACATGTACTGTTTATTCCTCATTTGTCCACAATTAATCACTTTAAAGAAGTGAGAATGGCAAAGGGAATGGCTCTAATAAGTCATATATTTCCACCATAAGTATGGAAAACGCTACTTACAACTCCAATGAAGTATGAGAATACAAACGAATTTAAATATAATTTAAAATCATTTCATTTATTACGCAAAAAAAATATCTCACTAGCGTTCTACTCCACAGTAAGTCCACATGAAATAAGCAACAAGGCGCACAATGTTAACAGTTAACCATTTACACTGTCATCTTTACATAACCATTTAAGCTATTAGCCACCTCGGAAACAGTAAAGAGAAATTTAGTTTTTTAAACGTAGTTTCACTGTTTATGTCTTTTTTTATCTCTAATGCTCTAAGTAAATGATATTTTAATTTGAATACAGACAATTTACTACTAATTTTGATATTTCTTGATTGGCATTTTCACGAAAAACATATTTCATAAAACTCATTTCAAACTCATATTTTGAAATGAAACTAAAATCGATATTAAAACTTCAATTATTGTTGCGGTACGAGCTGAGAGTTAAGAAAGATTACTTTATTTCACCATATTGAACAAAGAAAAAACAATTTAATAAACTTTTCTTTACTATTTTCCCTACAATAACATTTACACCACAATTCAAAAAAAAAATTTAGCCAATCTTATAGTTTTGAAAAACACTGCATCACACACTAAAGCCTGTAAGCAACCACATAAAAGCCACCTAATTGTTTGAAAGCACGCACAATTCTCCAGCCCCCGCTCTAATTGAATGGCTTGCTTGCCCATAATTATGGGGTTGAATCTGTCCACCACTAGCCAACCGATGCTCCACATTTATGCGCGTTAAACAAAAACAAAACAGGATACGTGCAAGGATAGACACTAAAGCACCGCAATCCATTAGTGAATCCTACACGAACACCAACGGCAGCACAACAAAAAAAAAACAACGAAAACATTTGTTTAAATAGAAATTTACATAAAATAATTGGTTATTGAAATTTATGAGATTCACTTTCCCGGCTGCTTTCCCGTAGGAAAAAATCCAACCAAACCCTAACACTCGTTAAAATAATGTTAAAAATGCAAAACGAAATAAAAAAAAATACTACTGTATAAACACAGACAGCTAAGTGACACACGGTTCAAAAAAAAACAAAAACCGTGGACTGTGTTCAATAATCAACAAACTCGCCACTGTTGCACACAATTAGAACAACAATACTGATGGCTGGAAAATAAAGAAGGAAAAGTTTTTTTTTATCCGCATACAAAAATCCGAGCAAAAAAAAAGAAACAAAAGAGAAAAATTGCATAAATACAAAACCCCCTCCTTCAACACCCCTATCACCATTTCTACTTTTCCGCTTTCCCGATTATCAGCAAAAAGGGGCAACGATGGAGACGCATCGTAACAGGAGAGCTTTAGCAGTGGATTATGTCGGCAGTGGCTGACTGTGAGGTTAAAGGGACAGCGGACGGTGAGATTGATGAAAAAGTAATTGAAAACCATTTGGAATGAAATTTAGCATGAAATTGATCTTACGCGGTGCGGAATTTCGAAAAACGATTTAATCCTGTTTTCCGTTGCCCGTACTGCCGTGCTGAATGCCACCAACGGTCAATTCAATGTGTTGTGAATATCAAAACGATAAAATGTATTTTTATTTATCTTGTTTCTAAAAATAGCACAACACCCTTGCTCTCCTGTCTGCTTTACTGTTCTATTCTTTCGTTATTACATTCATCCACCAACTTTACCCATTCCATTCACGGAATAGTTGCTGCAGAAGTTTTAGCACTCCTTAGCGCGCGCAAGAATAATGGTTCGATACGCTTCCCGAACTATTTGCGACTGCCATGTCAAACAGAAGTTTAACCCCAAGTTTCACATTCAAGCGCAGGGAAGCGGCTTCGTGTTTGGCCTCCCAAAAGTATCGTGTCGTACATGATTCGCTCGGCAGAATCCGGATCATCCGGAGCGCCAGGAACTGCTCGAAAAAGCGCCAGAAACCCCCAAGTTTTACACCGGAAGGTTGATAGTGGGCATGGTTGCTTCTGCTGCTGCTGCTGCTGCTGCGGGAAACAATACCAGGATACCTGCTCGACACGCCGGTCGTCATACATAACTTAGATCATGTATTTTTCATATTTCAAATAGATTTCTCCCATCACACGGAACACGCGGTGGGATGCGAAGGATGGTACAAAAAGTTTTATCCACTGTACCTTCATATGTGCCCTTGATGGTGCATAATGCTAGTTGCCGGAACAAGGAACAGAAGAACCATCCGTGCGGCGACGACACTAGAATGCTAAAACTGTTGCCACATTCCAGCAGGTTCAACCGGTTCACCGGAGCGAGCGTTCGCAAGGTACGCTACCATTATTGTAGCTTTTTGTGCAAGGTGCTGCTTCTTGGCGCTCCTCAAAACGGGGGAGTTAGAGCGAAAATATGCTCTACAAGAACCGCCTGTCAAGCTGGCAATACTTTTACTTCTTTCCCTTGCTGCCTTGATCGGGCCAATGTGGCCAAAGTGTGTGCCATGCATCCTCCGGAGAGTACTCAGCCGACAGCTTTCCTATCGTCGAAAAGCACACTACCTGATGCTCGCTCTACGCTGCAGAACGCGTCACGTACTTCACGTAAGATAAATTACGACGGCCAAACGAGAGGGGCATAGCATGGAACAGGATAAAGTTTACTTGTTATTAAATAATTTCAAGGAATTTTCATTGAAAGCATGCATCCGCAACAGTAGCTGCGCAACAGTACCCCGCAACGCTACCTCGAGGACACCGTCTGTGCACGGCAGCGGCTTCTTTCCACGGTGTCGGATGCTGAAAGTTACCACTTCAACCTACCCGGTGCAATGAAGTGCAACCGGACGGGGTGGCTACAAGACGGTACACTTCCAGCTGCAGCAACAGGGAAGTTTTATGTCTCTAGCTGGGGGGGGGGGGGGAGATGGAGACCGGTGTCTGCACCCAGTAGCGAAACAATAGACCAATAAGTTTACAGCTCCTTCAGGCCCGGGATCCCGGCATGACACGTACTTGCGTGGGTGCAACTATTTCATCCTGCAGCCCGCAAACAGTTGGATGGATGCCGCTGAAAATGCACGACCAACCGGATGGTTTTTGTGCTGGGAATGCTGGTCAGTTTTAGGATGCATATTAAAGTGCATTCAACAGTGCAAAGGATGCGGGGATGCTTTATTAATATTGCATACATTTTCCGAGAAGCAAAGAGAATGTGGATTTAACATTTTACATCACTAGAAACGGTGGGTTTGATGAAAATAACAAAGACTTATAAATTCTTCAAAGTGATGATACATTAAAATGTAAAGAAACGTATAGCTCTGCATCTCTTATCTCACTCTGGTACTCTGCAAATACATCTCAGGCTTTATCCCAGGATTAGAGATTTAAAATTCTCAGGACGCTTTAGTTCAACTTCAACTAACAAACTTCAAAATGAATTGGGTTCGAATGTCTCCTTTTGAACTCAGAGCATAGAGGCGATAGAATTCGGAGAAAGAACTTTCAATAACTGCCTTTTCCAGATCTTCCAGAAATCCAGAACTTGACGAAACCTGGCATCTTACACATTATCCAGCTTCGATTATCCAAGGAGGCAGATGTCCTCCAAGGACCTCAAATTAAAACCTCAAATTTCTGCTTATATCATCCAACAAATACTTCAGATACTCTCAGATCTCATTCAGATAACGACTCTAAAATATGGCCTCTACTCAAACCCTTTCATCTTATACGACTCCACAACCTCGAGAGGAATTCTAAGATCTGTGACTTGAATTTCACCCAAAACCCCAAGGTCTCTACTCGTAACAGACGTAAGCCTCTGACAACACTACAGTCTGAGTCACTATGTCTGATACTCAAAATAACATTGTATTAGCTATAGGTAAGCTAATGTTCTATATCATTTAAAACGATGTTATCTTTTCTTAGAACAAAAGCTTTCCTTCTTTTTTAAGTCAAGACACAGCATTGCTACAGTCAAATTGACTAAGTAACTCGTATCATTCATTATATCAGCATTGCTGAGTACCGAACGAATGCAATATCCGTAGCTAATTTTGCTGCGGACCAATGTAAATGGAACAGAAAATTGAAGCTTGACTGCATTACTTACATATTACGGTGAGTCGAGCATTGGCACGGATGGCTGAGTTGAATTTGGCCGGTCCGACTTGGCACTGGTATTCGGCATCGTCCTCGATCGATGCGTTCGATATTCGCAGATTGTAGATGCCGAGATTCCGATCGGCCAGCACCGAGTACCGCGGGTATCCCGGTATGGTGTGGGAAAATCCTAAAAAAGAGAGAAAAGGAAAACGAAACAAAAAGGGAACAATACCAAACAATGGTGAGTAAGTAAATCGACTGCCATTGGAAAAAGAAAAGAAACGGGCTGGCATCAGCACAATGCTAAAGAACAGTGGAACACACCACCCTTCAATGCTGTTGCCATCACACCAGTATGTAGGTTAAATTACCATCCAAATAAATGCAGTGTAAAAGAAACTACTTCAGACACACACACCGAGAGAGAGCAATCATACTTACCGAGCGCAAAGCCATCTTTTGTCCACTGCACAGCGCCGACTAGATTGTAGATCTCGCACCGTAGCATTGCCTCCGTACCTTCCAGCACCTGCAGATCCCTCGGCACGGTGCGGAACTTCTGCTGAGCGTTGCACAGCAGCATCGGGATTACTGTAAAGAGACAATCACAGCACAGTTGGTTACAGTTACAATTATCTGGCAGGGATTAGATAAGGATTTGGCCACAACATGGAAAGGGAAACAAGAGTATGGGAAACAAATAAAAGGATACCACCGCCGACTTGCACAATGCAGCTCGGAGAATCTTTGTGACCTCACCCTCTAGCCGGTTGCAAAACGTAAAGCTACTTCAAACATCCAGCCCCAAGGAATATATGTAATATGCATTAGGTAGGATTAAGAGCAATTATTTAAGAACTATCCAAAGCGCCAGGAAGCCTCAAGAACAATGCAGAGCATTGATTTTGCTATATTGAATCAAAAGGCCATGGAAAGAACATTGCTCGTTCCTAGAATCGACAACATATTGAATTCTTGTTGAGGACGAGATCTGCAAAATTGAATATCCAAATCACTTCACACAATCTAGGTCAGTCTGTCAGATATGTTTAAATTGTTTTACCCATTTTATCTCTCGACTACCGAGAAAAAGAGCAGAATTTCCGATTTATTTACATTGTGTATTTGAGGTATTCTATATGTTCCACACGTCAATCAGCTGCACGGTGTAAGTGACGTAAGCTGGAGCGAAAAAAAAAACATCATGCAAGTCCAAGTACTGTGAAGCTCTAAAAACGTTCATAACGACGTTGTACAAACAAACAGGCCGTCGTTCGATACCTTTGAACCTGTAACGCAGTAACGCAAACTCCCCTTATCCCGACAGCATATTCCCACGGTTGGTACAACATTTTCATTAGCACGCACTCGGTTTATCGCGCAAACCCGAAGAACCATATTGCGCGTGTCGTGTCCGTGCCAGGACACAATGTGTAGTCCATCCTGCAACTGATGTTGGGTGCTGTTACTGACGCGTAACCTGTGTTGTTTTGGGTGTGCTTCAATCACATCATTGCTGTGTTTTTAAAACATTCACCCGGTACGATAACGATATCAAACTCCACCTGCTTGCGCTCTCAGACATCTTTCCCAGAGTGTTTGATCTTCATTGTGCCAACTAGCTCACCAGCAACAAACGCAACTGTGTGTTTGTTGGTGGAAAGTGGGATTCTGTTGTAAATTTATTTTGCTCAACCTCAACAACTGCCCAAAAGCCCGTCCCGGTGCGTCCCAATTTCGAGTCCAAAACGTATAACATTCATTCCCTTCAGTATATCGAATCAAAAACGGCTTTTTTGTTTCTACCAAACCCATGTGTGTTGTGCTCTCCCAGAATCCTATACACGGTACCGGTGCGGTTCGCTGCTCATTATCTTTTCAGTCACTTCGCTTCGCAACCGTGCACCGGAAGTTATAATTCAGCAGCAGCTTGACCGTCGTCACACATACACTGCGTATCCGTTCGGTTGGTCTGTGTTTGTGTATCTTCTCCCCCACCCCTGTTACGGTTACGTTAGGGCTAGTTGCCAAAGTCGCGACCGCACCGTGTTGCTGCAGTATCTTGGAGGATCTGCAGAGGAACAAACGAAAGAAACAAAAACACCACAACACTAAGCAAATAACGTGTATGTAAAGGAGCGAGAGCAAACCAACGCACGGGGTTTGTCGTCTCGAAAACTCATCTTCACGGATCTGCCACGAGTCCGGTGCTGCCGGACCTGCCGGTGATATCAATTAATGAATGACGACGATTTCATCTTCGCATTTATGCCGGTGTCGTTCTTGTTTTAACATCCGGTTTTTGCAACCACCGACCGGAAACCGGTTCCCAAACGTAAGCCCTCCAGAACGTGCTGTGCCGTCCGAAAAAACGACCCGCAAAAAGGTTGTTAATGGGATGGCTGGCTTTTTTTTTTGTGTTTGGTTGTTTCAAACTGCTTTCAAAATATGTAACGTGGATAGTTTCACAAATTCTGAGACCATCCGACCAACCGTTGTTAGGGTACAAACTGAAACAGCCCATAATATTCAACAAATAATGACACGGTGAGAACATCATTGGTTGTTAAACATATGATTTGTCTTCAGCACTGCAATAAAATCGGAAAGATCATATTTGTTACTAATAAATGAAAAAAAAATCTTAAAATCATTCCAGGAATTACATAAAATTTAATTGCATACTTTTAGGCGTTTTTCTTTAAAAATAGCTATTTTTGCAAAAGAGCGTACTTCATGCGCACTTCCATCGGTATTTATATTGTGCTGAAGGTATGCATCACTGCGTACGCATCTAAATACACTCCGGTGACAACAACAGGTACATTAAATAAACATAGACGACAGATTTAGAGTGAAAGATAGCAGCTAACGTACTCATGCGGATTGCAGCACCCTACCTGGAAGGGATTGTTGTTGTGCCGTTGTAACTCAAAACAAAATCTACATTAAAATGGTATGCAGGAAAAAAAAAACAACGAAACACACATACGCTCCAAAAACAACTTCACATACTTCAACACTCTGCCTTGGAGCGCTGTACCTTACATGTGACCCCGACAGGAATGCTGAGCTTCCATTCGTTTCGGACGAGCTTTCTAACTCATTGCATTTCCCGCTGTGGAACAATAAGCAGAACTTGCCACAAGAACAATGTTATCAGAGCCCATGTGCCAGTGATGCAGCAGTTTCTCCCCCTTTCTGCCAGATAAATCGTATTATCCCCTAGAGCGGTGCAGCACATGCAACATCCCGCACGGAAGGTCAGGTCCGACCGACAGTGGGAAAGTAATCAGAATAAAATGTCCGTACCAGAACATTCCGCCGCGAAGGGCACCCGGTGTCGTTTTCCCGCTAATGAAACCGTAATAAGTGGAAATGTGCAAAGACATTAGGCCCGAAGGTGTGTATACAGTTTGGTGCATATACACAAACACACAATGGTCCCTCTACGCCACTCATTATCATTGCAGTCGCCGTCTCATCAACCACACAACCTCCCATTGAAGGTCCGGGAAAATGTGGAGTAAATGATATTCCGGTGCATTACAAAAAAACGAAATAAAATCAAACTCTGAATTGAGGAGGAGTAACAGTAATGCAGGAGAGTGAGCGAACGAAATAAAAAATAAACCTTTATGTGAGGTTCCGTTCCTAACTGCGTGTGGATCATTCCCGAGCTCCCAGCATCGTGTCGCGCGAGCATTAATTTTTACGACCCAATCCACCGGTCCGCCTCCAACCCTGCCTGGGTGGATCCGGTTTTGATTCCCATGACCGATTCCGCATGTGGACGGTAATTTAATCATGCAACTTTTCATATGCAGCAACAAAAAAACAAACTCACACACTCTATAACCACCAAGAGATGGATGGGGACGATGTTTGTGGTTTTTTAATTTTTTGGAGAACATCGTGGGACGAGGTGGAAATTATCACTGTTTTCCCACAGTCTTATCGGACAAGGGAAGAAGAGAGAAGGATGTGAACAAAGGATATAAACTTTGGCGAGAAAAATAAAATAAACTGAAAGTCCTGAGCTGATAACATCAAATAGATAATACTATCTAAATGAGTTACAGCTGAGTACTCTCAACCGGCAGCAGTATCTAGATCCTGTTTTAAACCAGAATTTCCTACCGGAATCCTTAACAGCTCTTTTTTGCTTGCTTTTAAAACAACCCATCTGACTACCTGGCAAATGAAGCTGTTTTTGACATCAATGAACGTAAAATGCAACAAACCCCTGTGTCCGACTCCGGTAGTCAACGGCCCGATAAACAAGTGTTACCAGTAACTGGTCCGAATAAAAGAAACAACAAAAACAAAACACAAAAAAACATGAAATATGGAAAAAGAAAAGGAAATTAAACTAGAAAGCAAAGAAAAATTAAGGACAACCACAATTCGAGCATGAAACCGCAAGATGGAAACGAAAAACCACCCCGATACTGTAATCATGGGTCCCAAGAAAAGGAAGCAACTGGAGTCGCCTCGCCTCCGTGTCCAGCAGATAATTATGTTTGCCAAAGGACCGTACCACCGAGTGGCAGAACGAGCGTAACGGACAAACGTCAAACCGCGGAAGCTGGAACATCGAAAGGAAACAGGTGACAGGTGGGGGACATGGGAGGCGCCCGGGGGAGACGGATGCGGTGCGTACGGAAGGAATCCTCAAAACGGCGAATGTAATCAGCGCTGAGTGCGTTTCCCACGGCGATAAACTTGCGAGTTCGGGATGGTGGCGCGTTAAAGGAAGCGCAAGTGCATCGCGCTCTCCAGTTTGACAGTTTGCAAATCGATGACCAATCGGATGGGAAGACGGAAGCGGTGTCTTCCATAATATTTTTTAGTTTTGCTTTGCTTTCTCGCCCAGCAGCAAACATAAACAGTGGGTCCAGGCCTGAGAAAGTTTGCAATTTTCCACCGCTCGTGTATGATCGAACCGGATGGCCAACGCCTTTTGAGCAAAATGTAAGCGATAATGATAGGCTGCGCGGTTTCGCGAGCGTAGCGCGATACGGTGCAACAGGGAACTGGAGCATTCCCGCAAGGGGTTTGCCAGAAAACAAAAAAGCACACAAAAATGAATCTGTTCCCATCGCATATGACGGGTACGTGTTGATGATGTTACCTGGACGCCTCTTTAAAAAGGGTAAATGATCAACCAATTTAATTTGTGATCCTCCGTGTGAAGGATCTATCGAGAAGCACGCAAAACTTGACAGCTAAAGATCGTTTGACGAAACAACTAATAATTTTGATATAAAACCTGTTTTTCGACGTTAGTATTCTTGTAAGGAACTGTTTTTTTATCAAATGTCGCGAGTGACGGTTGTGTTGGAATGAACCAAATATGAATAAAAAGAATAAAGCGACCTATCCGCTCGTTTACCCCTGCTGTAAAATATCCCTTAAAAAATAGATTAAAAGAGTTCTTTGAGTGCCCTTGTGTACATTTATTTCCATCAATTACTAATACTAAGGAACTGCAGTAATTATAGCAAGTCTCTCAATATAAACATGCCATAATTGTCATTTGCATAGCAATCAATCACATAATTCACCACCACACCTCTAGGTGATTTAAGTGTCACTAATTCCTTATAGCCTAACAGTTATAGCAATATATCACCGTCCAATATACTAACCTGCAGATACAAAACACACACAATAGGTGATGATTTTAATGTTTTGTCCAATTTTAACGATATTCCTTCCTTTACGCTGATGCATTTCATTGTCCTCGCCCATAAATTACGGATTAAACGTATACCGTTTCCATTCCATTCCGAAGTTCATTTCCCTCGACCGTACCACAAAATTTGCTTTTAATCAAACAAGGCATAAATTTATGAGTTCAGTGATCGTTTCTCACGAAAAAAACGGGTTCGAAACGGGCGAGCCAGACACTACGTACGCACGGAAACGCGGGAACGCTTCGAATCGGTAAATTTCACACTTTTCGTCCAATCATCATTAGAACCCGATCGGACGATACCTTCTTTCCGATAGATATTTACTCCCAAATAGAAGTTATAGCCACCGGTGCTACGAGGTGCGGTATCGTTCTTCATTAACGTGCGCTCCCTGTTCCTGGCGGGGTTTTCGGTGCCCGCTGCGCTAGCCGCATTTATATGGTGTGTCTCATTAGCACAGCAAGACGCACGGCAAACACTGTCTCTGAGATAGATCATTAAGGAAGCGTCGAAACGTACAAAACTGGTACAAAACCCAATCGCACAAGGAATCGTACGCTCTGGTCTACAGGGCTGCGTAGTCGTAAACCGACGTTGAGCTCCGAACGGTTTCACCATCCCGGGGAACGCATTGTCGGGTCGGGATCGGGGATATAGTGTATTAATTTGCTGCACTTGTTCTCGTTTCGAAAAAACACAGCTCCAAATCCACGGTGCTCTTCGTTTCGGTTCTCCAAAAACGCTTGCGACGATAAACGAACAAATCTCTAAACAGCTATAAAACTAATTTTTCCAAATTCACCAACACAAAAAAACCCCGATCAGTGGATCTGTGTATCCGTTAATTGGAAGCTTCTAATTGATTTGATTTTATGGGCTGTAAAAGCCCTAGCATGGTTCTGTTTTTACTGTGAGCGGATGGTGATATGGATCAAGCTTGTACTTGAGGCTGCGAGATGTTAACAGTTTAAGCGTACACACGTCACTTAACCAAAACATTCACATCCAAACGCTTAGCTGAAGTATTAAACTTTTTGTTTCAAAAACAGGCAAACTCTTGTTCAGTTCAATATATTCCAGCAAATGTTTTAATCAAGCAACCCTAACCATAGTGTCTTCTTTACCGTATGCGATGTATCGCTCTAAAATCCTCCTTCCAGCCAGCCAACGGATTAATAGCTTGTAGTTTAGCTGTAACTGTGCAGTATTAAACATCCACACAGAAGGTACAGAATAGCAACCGGACCCGGACCCACCTACTTACAGCACGCCAAACGCAGCCAAACGGTCCGGCACATCCCACTCAATATTCATATGACGCCATCAGGCACACGCATAACGGACGCTGATTTATGCTCAGCCCGGCTCGTGGCCATGATCACCTAAAACAGCCCCAGGTAAGCCGAGAAGACGCAACTGTGCGTGGTCGTGCTAGGTAGGACGGATCTCCCGAGTGTCAATCGAACTAACGATCGTAAATAGTGGTAGGTTTGCTTAGGTTTATTTTTTGTCTATGTCTATCATTCGTACACAAACATACCAGGGCCATTGGGATGATCTGGTCCCGCTCGCGGTCTGGACATTGTGTGTTGTGGACTTGGTGCGTTGGCAGCAAGTACCACTTAAATACAGGATGTGGCAATATGTGCACTATTGCTTAATTTGTTATTTAATGTACAGCCTGAAGTGTCTTTGTAACACATTGAGTTATTAGAAGAAGAAAAAACTTCTAAACAATATTCCAATGTAAAGTTGCTTAAGAAGTGCAAGACTTTAGATCAGAAAAAAGAAACTCCATCAATTTCGATTGATATATTAAGCTCCCAAAACGAAGACAGCCGAAAGGAAACAAGATTAAGCAAGATTGATGCCGCCCGATGATGCTACAAATCCAATAACGTAGAAAGCGGGAATCAATCAAATACGATAAAGACATCAGGTATTGAACCATCGACTGGCTGCCACTCTTGTCTATGTGTATGTGTGTTGGGAGTATTTTGATATGCTTCTTTTATCATGAAACGACGCACCTACAGAAGCCCGCGCCAGCTAGAAAGTGAGACCGTGCTTCTACATTGTTCCAACCACCACGCAAAGCCTTGCAATCTCCAGAACGAATGCACAAGGTACGTAAGGTAGCGTAAGAAAAATGATTCCACCTCGGGACGACCGACTGCAGCCGATTATTAATTTCCGGTCCAGCTCGATCGATCGATCGATCGTTCGCCGTTCGGTTAGAGGGAAACCCTGCTTTCGATCCTTTTTTCGGACGTTCGACGTTCGCCCTAAATCCCACCACACCACACTCGCGGGCGGGAAGTGTACAGGCATCGGTAGGGTTTCCGCGGCCGAAAGGGTATGGTGTCGGTACAGTTGAGTGGGTTTCAAATTTATATCGTTCGATTGGACCCACCAAAGCTTACCGGACTGGAACCGAAAACCCGGCGATATTGTTGAGAGTAACCATCAGGGCGGCCATCTTTTTTCCCAGGATGGTTACAGTGCACTGACCAGCACGGCATCCAACCAACTGCAGTTGAAGAATAATGTGACAGAGTGTGGTGGACACGTGGAAGAGGCCGAAGGGTGGGAATGTGTTGCGGTCACCGGGACTCGACTGGTTGGATGGCTGCTCCACTTTTCGGCACACACACACACACAGCAGTGTCAAAAACCACAATCACGACACACTACACGCCTTTCCGCTACAGCCGGGAAGTAAATATAAATCTTCATAAATTTGTCAAGATGAGCACCCTCGGCAGGACCCGATCTCCGGTGGTGAAGCAGAACAGCACGAGACCGAGAGGAGCAGAGGGAAAGACCTGTCGTAAATCAAGCCAGCAATCAACTCATAAATTATTTCGCATCTGCCGACTAGAACAATAGACAGACCGGGAAAGTTTTCTTGTGCCTCGGGTTCATCTCCATCCGCGTTCGGCAATCGGTAGATTTTGACACCGCCACGCTTTGTCATCTATTGTGACACCGCGTACGTCCTGTGTGATGAGAACCAGTGGGTTCGTAAGGGACCGTGAAGGCTTTTGCGAGCAAGTGGCTCATTTATTGTTCCAATTTCTGAAAAAAAGCCTGCAACTACGCTGGTTCTGTTTCGTACCGTAGTAAAACAGTGTGTGCACACCACTTTCCACAAGTACCACCGCACGACAGAACTGGTTCCGTTTCCCTCCCACCATATACGGAGAAACCAGTTCCGAGAGTGTCATGTTTTGTTTTTTTGCTCTCTCTCCCTTCTGTTCAATCACCTAGGCAAGTAGTTAAAGCTTGGACAAGAAGCTGTACAAGAGCACACCCCATCCTGCATGATCACGTCCAGCTCCCACTCGCATACAGAGCGCGCGCGTAGTGATTTTCATTCATAAGTCCAGTGTGCCCCCCCGGGGAGCGGCCTGTTTGGCAGAAGGGTAAACAAGAAAGAAAAACGTCACCCCTTAACTTCACCCACGTGCACCCCCACCGGGTGAAGGGGTTCAGCATCCAAAAAGGAAACGAGCAACACCGCTAAAACAGGTCCTACAGATGACAGCCACTCTGTGACGACTGTGAACCCAAAACGAACACTCACACACCTCAGACCAGCAACGTGTGGCTTGGCGAAATGACCAGCGGAACCGAAAACCTGCTCCAATGTTTCCCCATCTCTTCCGCTACAGCTCAGTTGTTTTGAATATATACATCGCCATCAATGACTCACACGCACACCACTGCTCTTCAAAACTTAAAACTCACAAGATCTCCGGGTCTCAGGGTGGCGAAAGAACCAACGACACATACGGACGAAAGACGAAGAAATCTGTTTCAACTTCGTAGCTGTGCCTCTTCTTTGCGTAATATAAAACGAGTTATCTTGTACTGCCACTACCAACCACATCTCTTTACATCCCTTAACAGACCCCGTTTCTCGGTGGAAGTCCTCGGTGGACATGGCCTGATTCTGCCATATCTCTTGCGCGTGGTCTTGCCGCCTATTGCTCCGGCCGTATGCTATCATTCCCATCGCCATCGGGGAGTTTATTATTGGCACCGAACGGAGGGTGACTGGATGGAAATCGGGGAAGCACAAAAGGGAGGTATGAAGATGTCTTTTTTTTTCCTCGCTCTCTGTTATACGGCCAGCGTCATCATGTAGGGAGCTCCTGGAGCTATCTCCTCCGAAAGATGATGATGAAGCCTTAAAAGCCACCTTACCACCGGACGGCGATGGGAATTGCGGGTTGTGGTCAGCAGAGGAGACTTCCGTTCACCGTAGCGCTTCCATGGCCGGCAGCGACACCCCGGATACCCCTGCCAGCCCTCCCCCCAACACCATCATGCACCCTGGCCGCAGAAACCACAGCAGAACAGTGGGCAGAGAAGTAGAAGAGAGAGAAGTGAAAAACACAGTCTGAAGGTTTGTGCGCTCAGGTGTGTTATTACATTGTACACCCTTCGTTTTCTCGTCGATTCTCTTTTACCCTTCGATTCTAACGTCATTAATCGGTTGATCTTGAACTCGACTCCAGCGTTTGCCGGCGCTCCAGATCAGGTTGCTCCGTACGAGGTAACCGTATGTGGCAAACGTGCTCCCTTTCCAACGCCCGTCCGAAACCTCGACAGCCTGGACTCATTGTACGGCTGATTGGTTTACTTCATCTCCACGATTTCCTTTTCGTTCTCAAACCTTCTTTTTTCCCATGCCCGTGTTGTCCTCTTCGATATTCTGCATCATTCCCTACCTGCTCAGTTCCAACCTCTCTGTCACTCTCTCTGTTGCTGACTTGTTCCATTCAATTTCTGGATTTTATTTTCGACGTTTAGAATTTTGAAACAGGCTCGGGATGCTGCCGGCTATAAGCGTGGCCTAGCCATCGGTCCACGCGAATCGTTCGCGACTCTTAGCCCCCGTAAGAGGCACACGCGCGTGCACTCGCTCGGCGATACAGGTTTTTCGGAACATAGGGTGTACAACAACGTCGTGGCCACACGACCAACACAGACTATCCAAAAGATACCCTCCGGGGTGAATCTTTTTTGTTGTGTGTGTATGCGCTCGGTGTGCTTTGTTTCGTAGCGCTATGCTCTTATTCGTAGCATATCTTCGAAATTGGCGCACGGAATTGAATCAGCTTAGCTCTTTTCAGTAAGTTGTCAGGATGTCAGCCACGCCGGAAACGTTGACATGCCACACACTCTCACACTGATGTTAAGATATTGAATTAAGGGGAGTTTCTTTTAAAGGCATTATTTATACTCTTGCCACGAATGTTAGGTAGATTGGTGGAATTGGTAAAACTTCACGAGTTCACGAGTTTTCATTCTCAAATCCTTCGCGTTTGATGGGTGTTCAGATTCCTCATACTCATATCTTTCTAACGCAAGCATCACATTGCTCTATACCAAAGACCAACCAATTCAGCAATCATTGGGCGCCAGACTCTTCGCCAAACAGAACCATTAGACGATGCTACGTATGTCGGAATAAGCGTGAAGTTGAAATAAGAAGAGAAGAAGAAAAAACAGCGAAACAGGTTGAGCCACTTCTCGCCCGTTCTGATTTTTACCAATGCCCTTTTTTTACTCTATTAAAGCCAACCAACTGAGTCAAGAAGATGTGTACCAGAAGTGGTACGATAATTACGTTGAGCTGGATTTTCCATCATTTCTGCTGCTGCTGCTGGTGGTTGCCTGATATCGCTCCAGCGTACCCGGTAGAAAGTGGGCCCTTCGGTTCTTTCTCGGTAGCCGTAAATAATTAATCAAACCCTTGATTGCACATTCATGTAACCGGCAAAGCATACACAGACGGCGGGCTGTGTTGTGTGCCACAAGTGTATAACGTATCGCAGAGATTGCATGTATACAACAGCAAGGTCCGTAAAAGTGGTAAACAACGTTACCATCCGGGCGAGAAATCATCCCTCTACAAAAGTCCCGCGTAGGTGCTCCACCGAGCCGAGAACACAGAAAATGGGTGAAAACGAGTTTTATTTCTTTGTGTGGCACAACGATATCTATATCTTCAGCTTCATCCCACTTCACCGAAAAGGATGCTCAAACAAATACGAAACCGAAATACCGACAGCTTTTATCAGTGCGGTGCTTTATTTTTGGAAAAAGCTCCTCAATATTCGCCGTACATCACTTCAGATGTGTCTTCGTATGTAAGCCTTTGATCCTTTAGAGTTACACAGGCACACATACAAACAGGTCCATGATTAATACTAAGTTTTATACCAATTTCATCCAGACAAGAGCCTTCATACGATTTCCCCGGAGACGCAAGTTCATTGCCCATCTTTAACATAAGCGTCGTCGAAACCCCATTCGTTAAATCCCCGATCGATGTGCGTCTGTGACAAAACAATCGAAACGACACAGTCAAATAAAATCCCTCCAAACATACGTCCGACCGCGTATGCGTGGGCGCTTCTTCACAAGCACATAAATGGGTCTGCCGGTTCCGGTGACTTGGAAGAAATGGCCATACACTCACTCAAACACACACACACGCACATCTAATGATGAGTGACAGGCGAATGGAGTACGGAGAGGAAGGAAACACGCGCCATCCGCTTGCTTACCTGTCTCGTACGACATCCGTAATAACTATCGATAGATTTGATATCGCCAAAAAAGGGCCGGGGCTAGGTAACGCACAGCAAATACCGCCTCCGCACGATGACGACTATCGATCGGTTTCGTTGCGAGGTGCGTACCGGGGTGCGAGCGACGTACATTACGATATTCATCTCAGTCAAGCACGCTCCACTTATCGTCGGATTAACTGGATCAGGTGCCGAGCAATTGATTGAAGTGTCGTCCACCATTTCCAGAACACTCGATCCATCCGAAAGCGTTTGCCATCTTTTTATGCTGATCGAAGAAAGATTATATCCGTGGGCCCGTTTCCGGTGGGCCATACCCATCGCTCCAAAACGATACAGTCTTCGGAAGGTGGCAGTTATTAGTACTCCAACACGATTCTCCGGAAAAAAGGTGGATTAACTCTAAAGACCACTCCTGTGTGCGATATAAATTATTATGTCTTAATAAGTTGCGCCCCCACTGGGAGGTTTCCATTTGGGAACGGAGACGATTGGAGGAGTATTCAAAACGAACGAACCTACTTCACCTGCACCCACTTCAACCTACTGCTGGTGGTGATTGTGGTTAACAATAAGTGTAAGCGTCATTTAACGAGTGTCACAAATCAGATTACCAACCCCACCCGATGGGAGTAACTAACTTGTCCACAGCACTGTGGAGAACTCATCGTTCCTTGCCGTTTCACAGGCACCCCAGTACCCGGCGCTAATCAGGATGCCGCGCAATCGCTCTCCTTTATAGGGCCGGTGTGAGCTTACAAGTGTTTCCAATTGTTAGCTAACATGCGCTCGACTCCAAACCGCCAACGCCCTCGTGGGGCATTCGTGGTACTTGATGGGCGATTCCCTCGAAAATGTAACCAATAGGTGTTGGTAGGTGCTAACCGGTAGGTACTGCGGGTATGAAACATGCCCTTGTGCTATTCAACCGATTCAGGATGTCGTGATAGTTCACCATAAAACATTCGATTCACCAGCGTTTGCGACTCACCCGACGTCACCGTCGGCCACCATTTAGTTGTTGTTATTGTTGTACCGCACACTCACAACTCCTCATACACTCTTCATCTGCTAATGTTACCAATTGCTTCCCATTCAAACGAAAACGCGCTATCCAAAATTCAACTACCGTACTGGTGCTTACCGAACCATGGTGACGTTATGTTTCCCTGGGCGTTAAAACTATGACGCCTGGACATCGCGTACACCTGCTCGACGGGGGGTGGTAGTTTTTCCCATTGCACGAACCCGACCCGAGCTGTTTACGATCTGCATCACCGTGCAAACATTGACCGGACCGAGACTCGGACTGCCCGCTCCCGGTATGTTAGCTTTTCCTTTGGGCACGCAGTTTGAATTATTTCACAGTTTGAAGTGATTTTTCACCGTGAAAGCCCATCCTGACTGAGGGTGGGGACCGATTAGTTTTCGGACATCCGGACGCTTCGGTTGCTCTGCGAACCACGTCTCCAAACGTACCAGATGGTTTAGTTCGTACCTGGTGATGGGAAGTCGTTACTCACCTGCCAAGGAAGGAGGCAGGTTTTTCTGCCAGTTTGGTGGGGTTGTGCTGAGGCGGAGTAAAACGGTGGCACAACACCGGGATACAACAAATTTAATATCTGCCCAAAACCGACCGAGGTAACATGCCCGGGGTAAATGGTGCGCTCACTTAGAATCGCGCGCTGTTACGGTTGCAATTTGAGAAAATTTCCCCGAGGACACTTCCAACGAGAAGCGGTCTCGGAACGGACAGCAAACTGAACCATAAATTCTAATATATATGTGTGTTTGTGCTTGTGTGTGTGTGTGTGAGTGGAGAAGGTGTAGGAGATTAGGGTTTTGGTGGGTGAAAGCAGCGTTCAAATCCTTGAACATAGCGACAGTGCTGTTGACTGTTTTTTTGTTGCTCGTTTTCCTTTTTTCCAACTACCCACCCCCGAAGGGTCATCGAGACCAGCAGGTTGACCCCGAGGCAGAAAAGGCACCGTTGCGCCGGCTTGGTCCGGTGTGCCCGAGTGACTGATATGCTTCCGGAAAATTGATTTCAATTAGATACGTTGCCACGTTCCTGCACGGATCAGGCTCCAGAACTGTACCGGGCAAAGGCATTATGCGATTAAACTTTTCACGTTTTTTTCCCCTTTTCCATTTGCTGCCTGTTTGTTTGTGCCTTAGCCGGCACGGGAAAACAAATTGGCGATGTATTCGCCTTTGTTGTTTGCAGCATTGCTTCTCCTGGAAGCGGATGTGATCTTTTATGTGTTGGCTTTTGCTTTTGCCAGCTCCATCTCTGCTGGTGAAGATTTGTTGAGCAGCTTTTGCATAAAAGATAGCCGAAGGAAATGATTAACGAAACGTTTGCCGTTTCTGAGAATGATGAGCTTCAAGAAATAAAATGAATTTCGATAATAGGTAGCAATATTCGCGGAAGCAAAATATATGTTTCTTTTAATGTAACAATGTTCTTATTAAACTGCCTGCTATTTCATTACCATGTTTGCATTTGGTGATGTAGAAATTCATTAATACCATTCATGAAATCCATTAACTCCCGTTTAATGAGACTATTGGAGTCCTCGTCTAGGTTTTCTCCAATTTCAATTCGCTGGGAAGTCCCGATTGAACCATGATATATACATTCAGCGTACCAAGAATTCATTTGAATAAAGCATCAAACAAGAAACCCCATACCCGCACAACAATATGAATACCCTCGTAGCTTTAATTTTATGCTCCAGTTTCCCACCCCGGCTGGGTCGAGGACTATCTGAGCTTATTACTTTTCGCCCTTTGCACGACCCTACCTTATGCGAATCGCTCAAAGCATGCCTCCCTCTCACGGCCACCCAGAGGGCAAAGTTTGGCGAAAATTGTTCCCTCACCTCCTGCTGACAGCTTGTGATGGGAAATCGACGGTTTTCGGCTGAAATGTCCCCAACCACCCTGCAGGCGAAGCGTACCAAGCACCACCGTAAAATAATTTCAACAAAATTAAACGACACCCATAACCGCGGATATTCGGTGACGGCCTCAGCCACAGCGTACCATAATACGGCACGCATTCGTCCCCCCGGGGCAGATCTTTAGCGCCGATGGAGCTTGGAACGCAGGATTCCATCATTTAGATAGACACTGGGCGAAACGTGGTCAATCGTGCATTCGCGCACCAACGATATTGGGATCGCGGAAAAATGACACTACCATCGGAATTGGGCAGCGGGAGGTTTATGTTTCGTATTTTCATTGTAAATTCAGCACTCAGTGACGGTGTAGGTTATACTTTTCATTTACTTTACCAGTGTTCGCTTAATGCTCTATATGGACGTGAAGAGGAAAAAAAAAGTTCGCAATTCGCTCTTTTCAAATTTCCATTTTTTCTCCATCTAAATGTGCTGGAAGGCATTTTGTAGGGCAAGTAACAATAAGCTCCCAATACACGAAGCAAATGCTTTGCTGGTTTACAAATATTGGGGGTTATGTCTGTTTTTTGTATGCATTTTGACGTTCCGAGTCTAAAATGTTCAATCTGACAAGCAAAACTAGCCCTGGCTGTAAACATTAAATTTTGATGATGCCGTAGAATGTACACCATTTTTTAATTGAAACTTTTCTAAATTTATTTCACCTTCATACACTCTTTGAAGACTTATCTTGGTGTATTATGTAATTAGTTAAAGTTTTAGTACTTTGATCCATCGAAAAGTGGTGCAAATTTATAATATTTCCCAACTGTCAAAACGGCTTGTTTGTTGATAATCATTACTTGATTAGTCCAAATGACAGCTAAACAAAAATTTCCAGAATTTCTAGCTAAAGTCAGCCTGGACCCCATTATCCAATTTTATTTTGAGTTGGACTAGGATTTTGATGTTCAAAAAGTATTTTAATTTAATTACTGATTACAAAATTATGGATTTTGTAGAATATTAGTTCTAGGTTTTGTTTTAATTTCAGGAAATCTTGGATAATTTATGTTCCATTTCTTTTAATTTATTCACCCAATGTGTAGAACGAGAGAGTGAAGTTTAGAATAAAATAAAAATAATATCAGAACAAAATGTATAACAAATATTTTAAAGGTTTAAACAAACTCAGTTTTATTTAAAAAAAAAGCCTCAATAAACTTAAATTTAAATTTACACCAATAAACTGATTTAGCCTTCCAATTT
>KI422800.1:31534-55563 GCA_000473375.1 Anopheles culicifacies
CCCAAAAACACCCGACAGCGGAAATGATGCCCGGAGATGACGAACGTTGGACGAAATAACTTTGAAGTGTCTTTTCCACAGGTCGGTCTATTTTTCCCTCATTTGCCAACGAGGAGATCGATATCGTTCGGTTTTGGCCGAGAAATGGTACTTCTCCCAGGTTCCCGGAAGTGTCGCCGAAATCAAAATTCATTCCTTTCATCTTTGACCAACCAGGACCAGCCTAAAAACGAAGATGCGTCTTTTACAGCTGCTTTAAGCACACAGACCGCATGCAACAGGGTTGAAAGCGAACCCTTGCGAACATATTTCAACGTCCGGGCGTAATGGATTGCCTAGTCCTATCGGGATCGCTCGTCTAGTTGGGTTTATCATAATTGGAACCTACATTTTATGCAACCTTTCACAAAACCGAACTAATTATGAGTGTGAACGTCGCTAGCGTCCGAACAGCCAAACGTCACTTTGAACGTTGAATCAGCTCACTCTTTTTACTGCCAGGCGACCCATTATCAGCCCATTCTATCGGCAAGGCTTCAAGCTCCGGTCCGGCTTGCGTAACGTACAGGTCGACGACACACAGAGGCACAGCCGAGCTGTACGCCTATTCGACGCCAAAACGGTCATTATCGTAATTAATTTATCTTAATCGAAGACTTGCTTCACAAGTCGTTTTCACGATCGAACGAATAAAACTCGTGCGGAACCATAACTGCTCGAAGTGTTCCTCTTCGCCCACCGCTCTCCCTTTGGAATCCCGTTTTTTATTAGACGACAAGCATAAATTCTCCAAATTTTCGAACATAAAAGCCGCTCCATCTGCCGAATGGAGGTGACCCGGGGTGGGAAGCGCAGTCAAAAAGTTAAAAACAGTAATAAAAAACAATCAGACTTTCGAGTGTCTCACCGACCCGGGGCAAAAGCAATCCAACACAAATCCGTACCGAAAACTTCGTCCTAAGCGCAAAACTTTTTGGCCGAACAAATGTTTTAATTGTTTATCACGCAAAAACAAAACTATGTTCAAGGCAAATGTCAGCATGCCGACAGACGCACTGCCAGCACCAAACCGAACGCTGTCACCCGATAGGGGCTCGGGACGAGGTGGACATAAAACGGCAAAAAACATGAGAAAAAAAAAACAACAAAACTTTCGCTTTTTCCATCACGATCGCAAGGGGGGCGTAAAATCGGAAAAGCGAATCATTTCTCGATCCAGCACGGCCGGGTTAATGGCTTCAATCTCTTCCAGCCAGCACTCGGAAGCTCTTAAGATGCGCTTAATGCATCGATGGGGATGTAAAATAAATAAACAACTTTTCAGGTCCCTCCGGGGAGTGGCGAGCGGCATTGAGCTATTCGTCCAGTTTTGATCCTGGCACTGTGTCGTAAATTCTTCCGGCAACAAAATTGGACAACCGATTGGGAAGGTGGCGGGTGTTTGTGACAGCATTTGTCAACTGAAGAATGATAAAAAAAAACTTTGCAAATAGATGGAAACGTTCATCCCACTCAATTTTATTAGAGGATTTAGTCCATGCGATGTGAAAATGTTCGTACAGGGGTGAGAGCCATTTTTATGATTCCGATGTCCTTGAATTGTATGAAGATTAAATCCTTGCTTCAATACGTTTAAGACTTTTCAATAAAACGTTAAATTTATTCTTCTGCAACTTCCTCAGAATTACGTACTTACTTACTGTCCTCCATCTACTTCCAAGCCTCCTCTTTCTATTTAGATGGTCTAAAAACACTTTACGGACAGGGTTGTCCGGTGTCAGTTACATGACATGACCAGCTCACCAGAGCCTTCTTCTTCTTCTTCTTCTCTGGCTCTACAACCTCGATAGGTCTTGGCCTGCCATTTCTGGCTTCCGTGACTTGAATGTACCCGCAACAGGATAGTCAGTTCTGCGTACGGGGGAACGGCCCGAATGGGATTCAAACCTCGGTCCTGTCCGTTCAAAGACCGGCGTCTCGGTTTCCTCGGTCTCCGAACCGCTCACCAGAGCCTAACGAGTCTAATTTGTCGTTCGACAGTGAGGTCGTCGTAAAACCTATAGAGCTCGTCATTCCATACATACGAGGCCAAAAACCATTCTGAGAATTTTCCTCTCGAACGCGTCTAAGAGATTTTCGTCCGCTTTGGACTAAGTCCAATTCTCAGAGTACTGGGACTAACTAAGTTTCAATCCTACCTTTGACCGTCGCGACAGGTGAAGAAGTTTCTTCAGACTGTAGAAAGACCGATTTTTGGCCAGCACCCTAGAGTGTATGTCAACATCTCTCATTCTTCAATGCAATTAAATTATATTAAATCCTTCTATTTGATTTTTGCATCATGAATAAATCTTCAATTACTCAACTCGACTAGTTTGAAATTACACAAAACGTCTAGTTTTACCCTGAGTCGCAATCAGTCGCTTTATCAATAAATTATGCTCAAAATGGTAAATAAAACTCTCGGAATATAATGACTTATTCCGAAACGCTCTATTCATCCTATTGAGGAACATGTTTAAACATTTGCTTAGCCTCATCCAAATCATTTCGCTCCAAGCGTGATAGGTACGCATCACCCCACAACTTCTCTCGATTTGTACACCATGCAAAGCTCGAAAGCTTTTATGAAAGATGCACAGCTGTTCGCGGCTTTCAGTTCGGCTCGTTTAGTACAGAACCGTGTGCCCGAAAACCCGACATGACATTCATTAGGATGGAGTTCTCTCGCCGCCAGGACCATTGTTGTATGTTGGGACCGTTGTCTGTGCTTAGACGGCTGACAGGCAGCGAGTGTGTAATCTTTCTGCCCTCGGGATGCACCGGATACCACTCATATCGTTGCAAACGAACTCCATCCACAGTACGGTATCCTCGAGTATGTGTGTCCAGAATGTCCTCTGTCGAGCCGGAGGAAACAAAAGGATTCCCTTCTTGTGTGCCTCCTACAGTGCGCCCATCGACAGTCGACACAGCGTTACGGAGTGGTACGATAGGAAACACTGCCCTGACAGGCCGGAGCGGTCAGGCCGGAAGCGATCCAACATCTGCTAGATGGTTACACGCATCCATGCTGGTGGACCATTCCTAAAGACCTAAGAACAGTACGACATGAGGGCTGCTTCCACGTGCAAACAAAACTCTTTATGAGTAAATAGGAATTTTTAAAATGGGGTTTTGTTCTCCAAAACCGTACTATCCAAACTATCTTATCGAATTCCATTTCAAAAGCATAAAACATTCTCATGATGCTGGTCGACCCGATGATCGCTACAATCGTACCGAATTTCAACCCCAAAATGGGTTCATAATTACGCTAAATAAATGTGC
Organism: Anopheles culicifacies; assembly: GCA_000473375.1. Lineage (NCBI taxonomy): Eukaryota > Metazoa > Arthropoda > Insecta > Diptera > Culicidae > Anopheles > Anopheles culicifacies. Next base: position 34,865 of record KI422800.1, read on the forward strand.
TTCGTTAATAGCACATATCACACTCATTAACCGGGGACCCATACGTTCGGCGGATGATGAAGAGGTACCCTCCTCCCTCCAAAACCCTCCTTCCCTCCATCCATGTACCATGTTGGCTAGGTGCTATTTATGTGAAATAAATCTTTATAATTATAGATCGTTGTCGGATGCGCCAACCGCGTTTGCTTAATGTGTTAACCCGCCGCATACATACGCGTGGCCGCCATCATCACACCACCATGAGCGTGTTGATAATATCATCCCATTTTTTACGCCTTTTCGATTCGGTCTGTCCGGAGAATAGTGGAGAAGCAAATCATCTCATACCCCGTTCGATCAATTTACCATCTGCTTTGCGTTATGCCATCGCACACTGAAGGGTTGGGAACAGTTGTGGTTCACCCGCTCCAGGTACGGGTTATGTGTTATTTTATTTACCCATCTAACCATTTCTAAGTTTCATGTGAACCGTTTTTTTTTTTCGAACCAGCAGTACGGTCCATTTCAAATGCTTTCAGAAATTTGCTCACTTACAGCCATAAAGACGCACAAGAGTACCTCCCGCGAGGGTCAGCTCGCTAGGCTGTGGAGCAAACCTGCGCCACATATGTTTGGAGGGCCTTCAATCATCCAAAAAACACCCCAACTGAACTACACGCACGCAGAAACAACACACATGTCCGTCCGCCTTGGGAAGATGCAAATGAAACGCAAATTTCAGCACAAATTACTTCAGTATGTGTTCCACTGGATGTACTGGTGGAAGCTGTTGCCTCGGGGGGTAGCGGTCTGGCGACACATACACAAGCCGTTTGGTTAACCGTTCCGTTCCGTGAGTGAAAAATAACTTCCCTCACCCGGGCCAAACTCTGAGCAAAAAAAAGGTTCGCATACTCATCCCTGCATTAAGGACGACCAGGGATGCAACAACAAAAAAAAGCAGCGGATGCCACCATGCGGTGCACCACCACGCTAGCAAATGTTTGGCAACCACTTGTTTTACCGTTTTGTGCATACTGTTGAGGATTATTTCACTCTCGCTTGTGTGCTCACTGTTTCGGTGTACTTGTCCCTTTGCAGGTGTCCCATTACCCCCACCGAACCCGTTCTGAAAGACCCGAAAACGCCGGAGTCAAGTGTCCCTTTGCACTCTTTTGCAAAGAACTGGCAATTTAAAAAAAAAGTACCACAAACTAAAACAAGGAATGAAGAACGCATTGTATATTCCCGGACAAGGGAATGTGGTTTTCAAATTGGTAAGGTCGAGAAGACAAAAAAAACCCAACCATCTTCTCACGAAAAGCGTCCCAACAGGAGATGTTTGAAGAAAAAATAACCTCAACACAGATGGGAAAGCAAAAGGAAGCATAACCGCTACATGCTTCTTATGTTCGCAACATATGGTTACATTACCGACACACTTACACAGCGTTTGTCTGCCCTACCAATATAGCGTCCCGGCAAACAGAGAACCCGGAGTTAATTTTTAAATGATATGGAAATAATTTATGAGACATCATCTGTGTCTTCATTTTGGGGAAGTTTCGCCTGTAGAAGAAATTAAAACGATAAATCTACGATGATAGCATATTCTTCGGGAAAGAGTTAAGCCCTAGCTTAATGTAGCATTAGGGTTATCAGCCTAAGTTTTATTATTTGATCAAACGGACGATATCCAAAATCAGTATGTATCGTTTGAGGTACTCAAAATAGTTATAGGAACTTTGGAATGTTTCCACGAAGTCACTTGATTTCCTGTAGTCATAACTCAAACTTCACTCCAAGGATATTTCATAGGACTAGTAGAAAATTTCACAGTACTATGTATATGACTCGTATGCTTCATAAGATACTTCAATAATTTGGTCTAGAGATTGAGTTTTTCAAGTTAAGACTCAGGATTATAGTCTACTCTTGAGTTTTCGAATGCTGTATTGATCCAACTTTACCAAAATGAACTTCCTGTCCATCCACTAAATCTGAGCTACTTGTAATCCCCAGCAATGTAGCCTCTTAAAAAGCGACTCAAGGATAATCAAGCTCCCTGCATAAATAACATCCCCAACCGGTTACCCAAAAATAGACATAATTCCATCGCTCGGTTACGTCATATCCTGCCAACGAGATTTTGCAGTACAACTCTCCCTCCATCTTTTTGTAGTTTCCCCGAGAGTGTGTGAGAGGGAGAGAGATAGAGAGAGAGAGAGAGAGAGAGCGAAAGACCTCATCAAGTAACATCCAACGCCTCAGTAATTTATTCCACTCCAATTGTTAGCGAAAACCGCAAAACTTCCACCAATCGGATGTCAGCATCCCCAGCCCACCCCGGCATACATTCATTCCCGACGATTAATCGTTGTTCGATTTTTATTAGGGCACACAGCCCTATTGCAGAATATACCGCTCCAGAACCGAACATTTACAACACCTCCTGCCTCTCTACCGAACTGTTCTGCCACCCCTGTCTGTGTCAGGCTGTCACACGCACGTCACCATTTCCGGCATTCATTTTTCTAATCACCACCTAACATCTTGACAGCGGACGCAATGCCGATGCCAGGGCTCCCGGGGGGCTTGATGTTATCGGCCGGGGTTTTGGGAGAACAAACACCCCTTTTCGGCTTGGCAAGATCGGCTCGTCCGTGATTCGTTTTCGGAAGGAGATAAGCAGACCACCTCATTGCTCCCTAATTCAAAATGGTTCGCGGATACCAGCAAGGAACCGAAAATACGCGGAATGTCGACCGATGCCGGATGCTTTCAAAACATTATTGTAAAATTTTACCGCAATGCGGTTGTTGTGACGGTCGATGGATTTTCTCGCTTTCCCCCGGAGGCACACACACACGCATAGAGACGTAGAGGAAACCATCGGTACCGGCGATACGTGTGTGAGTGCTTTTGTGCGTCACTTGCCGGAAATAAGTGGAAAAGCCAACCAGCAATGATTCCTCGCCGACTACCCCGTTTACCACGTCTGGCCACTCTGTTTAGGTGTGTTATCACGCCGCAAAGGACGACCCGGCAAAAGCACAAGAAAGTGGCCTCCCTGTCCCTGTTTCGCCCTGTTTTTCCTTCCATTCATTCGGCTCGCCATCGAGATGTCATTTTTGAGGCTCGCGTCGAGGGCCGCGTTTTTCTGAAAGCCTCCATTTCAAATCCCCCTGAGTCACGTCCACATTCGGGCGTTTTTCGCCCGTTCCCTGTTGTTACGCGCCACGCCGGCTACATCTTGGTTAGGTCCGCTTGGGGTACGATTGCCATTCTCCTTTATTCTGCCCACGTTTCACCGCACCGACATTGGCTTTTCATTTTCTTAACCCCTCGTCCTCTTCCTTTCTACTCTCTCTGTCTCTTCCCACCTTTTTTATCTGACAGCCAGCACCGTTCAGAGAATGTCTCATCCGCTAGTAAGATTCTACCGCCCCAAGAAGAAGAAAAAAACATATTAATCTTCGCTCATTTGCTAGCTGTCAATCAATGCGGTTGATGATGACTGGTTCTACAGCTTCCTCAACCAGGGTGATGGCGGCAAGTGAAAATTGCGTCCACTAATGCCCGGGAAAACCAAAGCCAAAAACTCCTTGCCACAACACTGCCAGGACGACGCTTGATGGGCAATTTTATTTCCCTACCAGAGTGGTCCGGTTTAGGGAAATGCTGGCCAGTTCCGATGGTACGGGAAGCGTGATGTGGAAAGTGTTTCCTTTTTTCCGCACAACAACACGCGTCACCCATTGCCCAATTAGAGGTATGCCCGCTGTCCGTGCAAAAGAACCGAGCTATCTACGTCAATCTAGCGAATGGAGATTGTTTTTATTCCCGAAGCGTGCCCGCTTTTTTCGTGCGCATCTACACGACACTATTTTGGACGGCGATCTTGAACTGGTAGAAAAAAAGGTCAAACTTGTAAGCCAAACAAACCGGCTAAGCGGTTAAATGAGCGCAGCATTTGCCAAATGATAAGCTAAACAGCTTTCGACTCGCCATTCATGGAGGGTGATCTCGGATGATAAAGTGGAATGGGAGTAAAGCAATATTAGCTGGGTTCTCCAAAAAATGTTCTTCCTCCTGACATGCTCGGTTTGTTGTCAAACTGGCACTTTTCTGCTAAGGAATGGCAAATTGAAATTATCATCAATATGCAAATGCACAACATCATCCAGCCAGAAGAAGAAGAAAAAAAACATTCCCCCGAACGATACACGTTTAGCTAGTTTTGGTGGTGCTTGTTCTTGCCGCCCTTTCGGCACTTGCTTGCCAAATTGATGCGCTTTCATTCAGCGCGTTATCCCGCATAACCCATTCTCCACATCCGGACCGAATATTCCACGGCTGCGTAAGTATAAACCACCACCATCACGATGCTGTGGCACCGAGCGTCGTACGCTGGGCGATTGACACTAAATAAACACGCACACGAACCCATACACGAACCGTCCGCAGCCAAATCAGAACGCCATGATTATGGAAATTAGATCGTGGAAAAGCCCGGAAAGTGGCGTGCGTGTGCAGTGATGGTTATTTGATGGTGGCCGATTTTGAAGTGTTTTTTTTTTTCAGACTTTGCCGAGCCGAGGGTTAAAGTTTAGAAGAAAACGAAACGCAAAGACTTCCGACGTCCGGCAGGAAAATGTGGCCGCCTAATTTGGGTTAGGCGGATAAGATAAAGTTATTCAAGTGCAAAATAAATAGCCCATACTAACCGTGGGTGGACGAAAAATATAGCTAATCCATTAAAAGCTCTCGAGGGATATATTGCCAGCTAGAATGGTTTTATTTCCATAAAATAATAATCGAGCTGTATCATACACGGAGACACGAGGATATAAAGTTAGTAACGTTTCTGTTCAAGAAACTATGTAAATTAAAAAAATTGCTTTGCTCTTCGAGTTAAAGTTGCTGGTTTAAATTTGCAAATAACCTCTAATATATTAGAGTGATTTCAGTATGGTGTAGCCCAGTATTCAGCTTTATACATCAAGACTGGTGGTTCTAATCCCATTCAGATCCCGATTCCTACTGATGAAATTACTTAATGTTTCACTTCTATTGGTATGTCAAAGCTCAGGAGCGAAGCTTTAGTTTACTTATTCTAGACTTCTTTATTAAGGCTTCTTTATATTATATTTTATCCACGAATGAAATGCTGTGTAGATTTTATTATTTGAGGAATGCAAGCATGATGATCACGCAATATTGCTTATAGCAATTTGACCAAGCTATCCAAGCTAAGTACCCATGTAATTTAAAATAATCATTTTACTTATTATTTTGATTATTTTGAGTATTGTCCAATTCTGCTTAAGTATATCCCAAATCGGCTTTATTTATATCCCGGATCGGATTCTTGAAGTTTTGCTAGACGCCTCATGACGTGAACGACTGGTGAATGAAGATTCATATGAATCATTCGGTACATAATATTCATCTTTGCATCTGAAATGAACTATAAGCTCCCCATATGAACTGGCAGGATAAACAAGCCATCGCTAATAGCATTAAATGTTTATTGAGCAAACTACGAATATTGGATTCAAGTAGATGCTCGAAAAATAGCACATACTTTTCTACTTTAAGTCATCAACAACTCGATGATTAAATGATCAATGCCTGTCGTGTATAAAATGATGCCCAACGTTATTTCAAACGGAGCTACTGTAGAGGGAGCTTCAGCAGATTATCCTCCTAGGTGGCTTATATAGGGTTTAGACGACCAACTCCCAATCGTGTGATCATCTTGGAGAATTCAATACTGCTCATAACGAATGAGCTCCAGAAGCTATTGCGTTAAGATGAAACTTCTATGAAAATAGTACTGTCTTATTTATGTCGATTTCATTTACTTACATTACACCAGATAAGCCAATCGGAACCAAAAGGAACACAAACGAATGGTTCAACAATTTCTTTATCAACAAAGATAGTTCATCATCAAATTCCATTCACACGATTCCCTGTCAGTCCAATAACTGGGCACCACCATCTGCAGACTTCATTTTTCATCCGATTCAAGACACTCCACACTCATCGGATATTTTTCGATGAACCTCATAAACCTCCATATCGATTCGGTCCAATCGGGAAACAAACGCCACAAAGGAACTAACGGTTGGAAGCAAACCAAAAAAAACATCTTCTCCAGCGATCCTTTTGTATTTGCGATTTTCTTCTCTTCCCATCGCACTCGCCAAAAGCCTACCGAATGGTAGAAGAAACAAACTCCCTCAAATGGAAAGGATTTTCACTCATCGACCGAAGTTTGGGATGTGTGGGTTTTTTCGCTCTCTCCCTTCTCGGAGGAAAATAAATTTCAGATCATTATCACGGTCAGTGGAGGATAGCGTCGCCTTACAGCTAAACCCGTGCTGAATCGAATGCAGAAAATAAAGCTACAGCACAGCTTCATACATCACCATGAGCCGGTTCTCCCTGAACGACGCAACAGCAGTGCTTTCGCTTCCAGAACACTGGGGTGGAAGTTGGATAGCGGACAGAATGCTTGGGAAAATGTTGTTCTTCCAGCTGCCGATTTTACCGACACACCGTACACTCCAGCGCACATACACCCCTCGAACACACGCACACCCACACTCCTACATAGGCATTATGGCAGTGGTACCGACAGCCAAAGCCATCCGATTTTACGGTGACGATGAGCTGCTTGAAGCTGCCAAGCACCGTTGGTGTGAATTATTCATCAGGTTTTCGGATGAATCGGAAAAGCTTTTCGCAATCGTTTATGATACACTTCCGGGAGCGGGCGTAACAGCAATCGCTCGAAAGAAGAAGAAAAAAACGACACTTTAAAAGCATCATTCCCGAAAGGATTGAATGATTTTAAAGGTTGGACAATAAATTCAGTTGAAGTTATTTCGCTGTAAGAATTAAAATCAAAATGTCATGTTTTGCTTGAAGCCTGCCAAGGCGTTTTCCAGAAAGCTCCCAGTGCAAATTTCGCACTACCCCCTAAAGCTAATAAGAGACGAACGCACTTAAAAGGTTCCTCTTACAAACTCGCGCCAAGCGCGCCAGCGTCATCAAAGGATTTTCCGGCGTGGGACAACAGCTCACACACCGCCACGCACACACGCTAAATCAATTGCCATTCTATAGGAGCTTCTTTTCCTGCGACAAAAAAAAAGGAAAAGAAGAGAAGGACTTCCAAAGCCATAATTCTATTACGAGACGCATCCAGGCCACTGCCGCCAGAGTGCGAGCTCATTATGCGCGTGAGTAAACCGAGCAGCCGGTTCGTCAGTGCGAGCGCCGACACAATCTGGAGCGATTTGTTGCCAATGGTAGCATAATTTGCGTTCAAAAGTCTCGTACCGTACGACCGAACCCCCCCGCTGGTGTTCTCGGTTCTGACCCCATACAACGAAACGGTTCTACGCAGCACATCGATTTTGTTTTTTTTTGCTTCTCCGGGGGACATATTTGCTTCATTTCTTTCCGTTACCCAAATGCCCCGCAGGATCACGACACTTCGGTGAACCTTTCCCGGCAGCGGGAGTGATGGCTGCCAGTGCCTAGCGAGACGATGGCAATAAGGTTCACAACAGGTTACCAGCAGTGATACTCCGAGGGGAGAGACAATGTCGAAATTGAATTCAAGAGCAAGGATGAAAATTTATGTCACCATGTACTTGAGAGCAGTACATGTGGCCTTTTACGTTTAAGGGGGAACACACATGCGTTCGTCGATAGAGCAGATACTGTGTGTGTTTGAGTAGGAATATTCGATCCAGAAATGCTGGTGTGAGTGTGTGCACGGTTCTGTGGATGCCTTTTGAAAGTTCACATCTTGAGGATTCTTTGCCACACGGAGCAAGGGAGCAAGAGGGCGCACAACTCCTTGGTGTTCCAGTTTGGAATTCCCTTCAGAACAGAAGCATCTATAAGACAGATAGACGTGGTGTGCAAAGAGCATGTTGCGCGGTGGTCTTGAATAAAATCTTAGCATAAAAGATTTCAAGACAAGATTCCACCGCCGATACCGATCTTCCAGTAAAGGGGGTTTGAGCGTCAGAGACGTACCATGTCCATGTGGCTTTTTTGCCAGCGATCTCGAAACGTCTTCCTCTCTCGCTCTCTCTACTCATACTTCCACGGGCCTCATCGTCCTCGGTCTAGTAAAGGCATCGACTCACTTCATGCCGGTACACATCGTCAGCACTTTCTGTCAGATCGCCTTTTGTGCCAGGGAGCCTGAATCCCTTCAAAAACCAATCCCCCTTTGTTCACTGGTGTTTCGTCCGTAGCATTGCCCGCAGGTCCCCGCGTACAAGCGAACCCGTTTTATCGCTACGGAATGGTGTGAGAAAACTAGAACATTTGCCACTCCACCAAGAAGCGACAACGCCCCGGTGCCATGGCGTCTGTCATGATGTGGGCCCATTTTCTCCATTCTTGATTCCAAGCTTCTCCTTCTTCACATCCGAATTGCATGACCTCCAACAAACCACCGGTGGTGCAAGCAATGGTGAAGCGAAATTCAACTGCACTGCACACAATGCTATGAAGTTTCTCACACTTAAAAAGCTCCCCCACACTCCCCAACACACACACACACACCGATATAAACCAAAGGCACACTGGTGCTGGAAAGGTGCACGAGAGCACACAGAACAAAGGAGAAAAAGGCTTCACCATCAACGCATAACATCAAAGGAACGTTCCAAATGGTAAAAGGATATTTAATAAAATAGTTTTATTTGATTTTAATCAAAAATTATTGCGCTCTCGATACGATGGGTGTGCGTCCGCATTGGAACAAAATGGCCAGGGGCGGAGTATCCTGCCGGAAGTCATGTGACCATGTCGCTAAAGTGTCCCGTAAAAATCTCAACCTGAAAGACAGCAACAACCAACTTGTCAGTTTACCGTCCGTGTTGAGAAAAAGAAAGAAAACCCTCGGGATGGCTAATGTATGGTAATGAAAATACAAGTGAAAAGCATCCACATTTCCATTTGCAAGTAATGGACATTTTGGATATCTTCAAGGATGCTAAAAGTTTTTTTTTCTTTGAATCCCTTTAACGCTAAGTAAATGTGCTTCTGCCATCAGCAAAACTTCTCAAGCACTCCCGAGAACAGATCTACAACGGGAACTTATTCCCAACAAACGTCACGAACGCACGCAAGTGTGAGTGAGAGCTTAAGCTGTACGGGATTACATTTTACTTACCTGTAAGAATTGGTGTTAAAAGTCTTATCAACAGCGTTTGTAGATTCATTTTGGTATTCCTGCGTGAGAGAGGGAAAAAGAATAAAAACCAGTTACCATTAGTTAGATATTGGATAGAAATACTTTTTTTTCGGAAGCATACTCGGCAAACAATAATTCGCGTAAAGCACACTTGAGATTAATGATGGTTTTCGGGGAAAAGAATTTGTAAGAGTGTGGCTGCGTGTGGGAGACGCGGTTTCAATTTAACAGGAACGTCGTCACTCCGGAACCTGGGAAACAATTCCGTCCAAACCTGCCAGTCGCCTGTAATGCTCCATCCGAAAAACCCCGGTAGCTAGAACTCAAACAGCGCAAGGCACCAATACATCAAAGGCGTTTTGCGTGCTATCGATTGAAATCAGACCCGCGGCGGCAGTGGCGGCTTTCGGGACCAAAATCCGCATCCGTAAAACGGTACCACGGATGCTTTTGATCCTGGTCGGAGCTGATACCATGGCCGGGCGCAATCAACACCAAACCAATCACATTTACGGGCGACCCTTCAGCCCGGGAGTGGGTACCGCGCTTGTTTTGGTGATGGTTCTGGTGAAAGCTTAAACACTTGAGGTACTTCTTTGCCGTCGCGGTCGATGATTTGCTGCGAAACTTAGCGATTCGTACGCCACCAATGAAGTGTGAAGATAGCGATAGTTTAACGCTATTGATTTGGGCACTAAAGTACTCGCAGCTAGTGCCACCCGTGCCTCGTGCCACTAATGGATGTCCACCCGTGGGGAATGTTGGAGCGCTAGTTATCGAGACACAATGCGCTGGGAATTTAATGTCCCGCTCCTGGTGTGTCACAAAACCCATAGTCGGGAAGGACACGTGCGGACCAAAAACTAGGCCATTGCTGGATGCTGGACTTTCACAGCTACGTACGTTACGCACTGGCATTGTGTCGTCATGTGTTATGCAAGAAGCTTCGCACTCACATACACAAATGATTGTGATTCGCCATTCCAAGACGTTCTTACGTATATCCTTGCAGGTTCAGTTGGATCCAATTTTAGCATCGTACGCGTGATGGTGAGCGAGAGAGCAATGCGAGATCCAATGGCCGAACGAGACATAATTAAAATTAATTCAGCAGCAACCCTTATCAGCATGATTTAACAGTTAGTGTGAGTGCCAAGACAGATGTGCTATTGCGGGCTAAAGGAAACCTCCATGAAGGCTCCACACATCCGCATGACATCATGTTTTCTTACACACCACCGGACAATGGAGATATGTCCGGTGGAGTGCCCAAAGCATCCTTTGCCGCGCCTCACTGTGTGTGTAGTAGAAACAGCAGACACTAGATACGGTTATTATAACAGCCCTGCCCAATTAAGCCATAGTCTGTTGACCGGTCACTTTCAATGGGTTGCATTCAATTGAGATCCACACGCCCTTGCAGCGAAAACCCCAACACCGTCCCACCGATCACACCGTATGACATCGAATCGGACAAACCTGGAACTAGGCACCATAATCCGCTGGTGTGCATGCAACTGCATAAGCATCGAAAGATAATGAGCACACAGACACACACCTCAAACCGTGCCGAACCAAGCGTTATGAATAATAGAAGGCAATCAGAACTATTTTTGTTCCCTTTTCAATGGGTTCCGAACGCTGATTGTTCTGAATATAGCTTATGGGCCGGAATCACGACATCCTGATTGGGGTCGGATGTTTCCCGTACCGTCTCGGATGGGAATGCGAAGAATTCATACCAATTTTCACTACTTGTGTGCATGACTGCATGCTATGCGGGTGTTGAGTAACGATTTCTTCAATCGATTCATTAACAGACAAACTGTTTCACGAATGAACGGCAGTGATGGGCTTTCTGGAATTTATCTGGTAAGTTCGTAGACTCCGAAGGATTGGATTGGATAGGTCAAATACATTAGTTTTTGTGTAAAATTTTTGATACCAATTCGTGTAATTGATCATTCAATTAAAATAAAAACAGTTTTACAAGGTACTTTACTCTAATATTCCGTATTTTCAAAAAATTACATCATCTTCTTTTATCAAAATATGGATCTATGGACCTGGACAAGCTGACGAAACTCTCTTTACTGCGATCGAGAAGCAAGAATTCTACGACGAATTAGGCGTACTAGGTTTTGGCATACAGATCATGTGATTCGAATGGCACAGGACGACTCAGCCCTCTCTATCCTTTCTTCTAGTCGTAAATATAGACTAAGTAGGCTCAAGCTGAGGTGACGCAGAGGCTGACGTTTGTGCTTCCGCCACGATGGTCAGAATAACGGATTTAGAGGCGATGTAGCACGCAATCGAATAATCGGAATCTAAATCCAAGAATATTGCTTAGGAAATTACGGGTGGTTTTAAACAGAGAGTTATAATTACACGATGCTTAGATGGTGCCGGTCTCACATGGCAAGACTGGAGTTCAATACCCATCCAGACCGTTCCCTGACTATCTAACTACATGTTATAAGTACGTCTCAAAAACCAGAAATGACAGGCATGACCGAAAATAGGTCGTTACGCCATATAAGAAGTAGAAGTATCGGCGAACTACTCCCATGAACATTGAATGTTGGATATTCCTGATTTTATCATTCGCAGATCTTTGAATTCGTTACATTATTCGCATGTAGCGATTACTATAGAAGACTCCGAATAAACTCTTTCCATGCATATGAATTGTCGCATAGTTTTTGTCTGAAGGAATCTTTCTCGAAAATATTGCATATTTTACGAGTAAAGCTAATATTCGTCCACTCCAAATTTAATATCCATCAAAGTATCGTGTGAAGTACTCAAGTAAGTTCCACACATTTTGAAGTAACAAAGCTTGTCAGATTCGACGAACTGACTGGGACTTCAGCAATCATTCCATCCACTGTCCATCCGCTGAGTGAGCAGATGTCTGTCTAGATTTCTTGTTAATACAATATTCCTTCCTGGATCAACATTTTAAATCTACTACCATTTTTTTCGCATTATTCCTCTTTTGTTTTCCTTACACCCATTAGTCCTATTCGTAGGATTTCCCTAGGAGGAAAATCTTCCTCCATAAATTCAAGAATATATTTATGAGGGGAAGTTATTATTTCCCAGCATTTGTCAAATTTACTTAACGCACGCAACACGCATAATGTGAACCGACTGGTCAGTTCTAGCGTACATCATGAATAACCCTCACCACCGTGCATTTTAATCCGTGAGTTACTTAATCATCAGCCACGAGGATGAAAACCCGCAAACCGTGGAGGCGCGTCTCGCATGACATAATACGATGCCGAGGAAAGTAAAAGACAGGCGTAAAATTAGCTAAGACTGGATGTACGGCCACCATCACCGGCAACTAATAGGTGGAACATGTGCAACAGAACAGAATATGCTCAGTAGGAGAGGAACCGACCGTGCAACGTCAGCACGATATAAGCGGAAGGCGCTGGAAACCGTTCTTCACCACCGCAATGCTTGCTGTGCGTGTATTACGCCACGTTTGTTTTCTTATTTTCAATTCACCACAGCTTCTATCCATCCATTTACCATGGTTTCCACATTCTAAATCGTACCATTTTCCAGCAACATCCTTCTTGCGTCGATACCACCTAGTGTGCGATAAGTACGGTCATGGCGTGCGTTGCGTTATTTCAAGGGAAGCGCAATGTAAGGGCACACCACACACACACACCATGAGCGTCCCCTCGACGCGCATTCGGTTGGAAAAAAGAAAATTTCACTCCAAGGAGGGTACGTCCCGTGCCGTGCGAAGGACAAAGCGACGGTTGATTGCCGAATCTCTTGCCCAGGCAAACGAGGGTGGGCACTTGTTTAAGTGATGCTTTAGATTGATAAGAATTATATCTAATTTGTTACATGCTTTTTTTGCTTCTCTCTTTTCATAGACTCCCTCTGGTCGCTACTGGAATTTCCGGAAGCGGTCCTACCGCGCGTGAGTTCTTTAGGAAGTTCCTAAGCCCTTTTCACAAGCCCCGTCACTCAGATGACTCTCCCTTGCGCTATTCCCGACCAAGCGAGTGGCTGCAGGGAGTCCTGGAGAATTGTCAAAATTATGTTTGATAAATTCATTCCTATTATCTATTCACTTTCCTTTCATTCTTTTCTTTTCCTTCGTGTACACCACGCATAGCTTTCCACCCAGTTGGAGATGATTTTCCACCTCAGGAATGCCTTCAAGGGCAACAAATGGGCAAACATTTTGGACGCCCAAGGACACCCATCCGCCCATCGGTGGAGATAATTTTGTTTGCTTCGTTAGAGAGAGAGAAAATAATTCGTACCACAACAACAAAACTCACACAAGCACAAAGCAGCAAGGCACAAAAAAAGAAACAAGCTAGGAAGATATTCTACAACATCGCTCGTCGTTGGCTCTATCTCGGGCATCTACTTGAACCGAGCCAGGCAGCGCGCAATGGATGTGTAAATTGTGAGCATTGCTTACCATAAATCATTTCCGGGAAAAGCACACGCCTACCGATACGCTAACGAGGAGTTAACGGCAAAGCACAAAATCAACCTCGCATGCCTCTCCAATCAAGAATAAGACGCTGAGGACGGAAATCCTTCCTGATTTTTTTTTTGCTGCTCCGTTTTCGCCCACCCACCGGGAAACACAGTGGCGCCACCAAAATGTGGGGCTGGCCGGAGGGAAATTGATGGACTCGTGATTGGTGGTAATTAAGGTTGAAGGATATTTGGCCTGTTCGGCAAAATGTGTGCCAAAAAACAGAAAAAAAAACTTTACAAAAGGACCAGCCATTGATGCTTGCAGCTTTTCCGGCTTTTGGGGAAGAGAAAAACCAGCAAAATTGGTTAAAAATATTCTCATAAAACACAAACTGACGTTTGCAGCTAACGCTACTATTAGTCATGAGAGCAATTATTAACAACTATCAACACTACGAAATGCTTTCACGTCCTTCGTACGCTTGGTGTAACAAGTAAGCATTTTTGTAGCAAAAACGAACCATAAACCGTCTGTGAATTTTTATTTAATTCGGGGAAAACTTTTTTTACGAAACCATTAACTGCTCGCCAAAAATTATCCCTCACAGTTAATTCCGAAAAGTACAATTGATGGAATTAAAAAAAGCTACCACAGCTTCACGTTGAAACATATTGTTCATGGAATTTTAGCACACCAACATGTAACATTTGGTTTTATTTTTAATTTTCTTGTAATAAAAACAGCCGTTCAGAAACGCGGAAGTTTTCGACAAACGGTGCAATTTGATTTAACAAAATTGTTACAAAAGTTTTTTTTTTATTTGAACATTATATCAAAGGCAACTTTTGCACGTTTTTGATTAAAATTGATTGCATACATTTGTGGATATGTGTAATGAAAAATTGAAGTATGTCAAAAATATACTTGGAAAAATAGCGGGATCAATTTCCACATAATTAATAACCTATTTTATTATTATCCACTTCTGTACATAAAACATATTGCTGTTTGATTATACATCCATTCAGAAATTTCTCTTAACTGGGTATTGTTTATATTTTTGCAATTACTTTTTGATAATGTAGTTTTCAATAACTTCATTCATTGTTGTAGTTTAATATTTGTTCAACTTTGCCTTATCAATAAATGTGTTTCATAACTTTATTGTAATTCGTTGCAGGGCAGCTCAAAGTAAAATATAGCCAAGCTTTAAAACAGCTGAACTTTAAAAAAATCTGATAAATCCCTAACCTGTAACAAAGTAGAGTCGAAAGGAAAGTGGTATGAATTCCTCAACGTTATGAATATCGTCAAAAAACGACTCATAACTGGGAAAGTTTGGTATAGGCAGAAGGCATACCAGAAAATGCAATCCGTATGAAATGCTTTTATTTATTGTGTAAACTAAATAAGTAAAAACCCTTATACAAACATATAAGCAACAAAATGTTAGCGATAGATTTTAAGAATAAACAATAGCATAAGATATGTAATTCACTCAAGTGTATTAGCATACAAATGCTGTTCACATCATCTATCCAACATTCGTTCCTTTATTTTACGCAAGAGAATTGTTATGAAAATATGGTTCAATATCACAAAAGGTTGTTAAAAGTAGTTCTGTCATTGAAATAAACTGTTTTTTGTGGTATTTGATTAAATTATCCCGAATTAAATTAAATAACATTTTACACCATTCATTACAATTCTTTGGGCTCCTGATGGTATGGATCGGTGATTTCAAACTTGTAATCCGTGGCACAATTATAAGGGGATTTGGTTTATGTAAAGCGATTTGGCCTGACCGATGTATTCTAAACTCCAGTCCTGTTCTAAATTCACTTGATAATCAAACGTCAATGATTCTAAAACTACATGAAACATATTTTCAATCCATCTAGTTTCTAGAATCAATTTGAAAATTCCTTTCGTCACAGTCTATTGTTGCCTACTAAATCCAGCACACGTGGGCTACGATAAAAATGTTACAGTAAAAGTGGTCCGTGGTACTAACAAGTATGGAGAGCACTAGTTGACATGGTAGCAGCAAAGACATCACACGAAAAGACCAATTCCTGATTTCGACTGAACGATACTCGTAAGACTAACCATATTGTGGAAGTCGAAAATAAATTAAGGGAGCTAGAAACGATCTCCAGGTTGCATGTTTTAATCCAACTGAACTTACAATCCAAGCAATTATTATTGAAACTGACACACACTTTTGACAGATAAGACATTATCGGGATTATAAGAAAATACACTACTCACCTATCTAAAAATTCGATGTTTACAACCGGAAGAAGCAATATTGACTATATCCTGATGATTAATGAAACAAACCAACACACTCACACACACGCACGCACCCACACGTAGACGAAACACTCTACAATATCTAGCGGATCACCCTTCGAGGTGTGATTCGTTCAAACGCACACTCACAGTTTAGCCCGGAAAATAAGCGACAATCACCATTAGCCACACCACCACGGGCAGTTGTTACCGTCGGGCATCCGTTTGCGTGCAAATCAATTCACGCAGCGCCACCATATCTCTGTTGTCACGTTTGCTTGCCTTTTCTTTTACAGGACTAAATTACAACCACCTCCCAAGCCGGGATATTCGTTTCCTTTAGCGTAATGCTTTCACAACCACCATTTTTTCGCACGGCCACAAACGAAATCCACCGCACACAGTAGCCATCGGTGTAATTCCTTTTTCCCCGGGATGCTGATAACGAAATTTGACACCTTTCACGATTCACACATACGCTCAGCCACACACGCACTTGTGCACTTCACATGGGATTTGAGCTATCCTGTGTCTTGCTTCCGCCACGTCGACGGTGTCGTGCGGGATTTTCGGCAACAATTCTGAGGGACGGGAGAAAATTTTCCACCGTCGCTGAGGGAATTTTCCACTCACTTTCTACACTTCACTAAGCAATCCATTTCCAGCTAAACAGTCCCCTATCAACCACCTAGAATAGGACACATGGAGAGAACCAGGAAAAAACAAACGATTAAGGGATGCTAGCTAGAGATGTTCAACCGCCAGAAAACAGCCACCCCTTTTTTTAGGAGCTAGTATACGTTTTTTGGGACAAAGTTAGACTACCGGTAGAACGGCCGAGCAAAACGCGAGACTGAAAAAAAACACTATCGACAGAAAATTCGTTTCCAGCTGTCAAACGCAGCGGTTACTCGAGCAGCATATATTAGCACAAGCAGGCGGTGAACTAGCTGCGGCCGTGTAGGTAGCAGTACACCGAACATCGCGGTCGGCGGCCACACCAACGGTATGCCACGCACTGTCTACTGCAGCACCACGTCCCAGCATCCGTTTTTGCTGTCCGGCAGCAACCCCACTTTCACCCCACACACCCTTATTCCCTTATTCTCTAGGATATCAAGGATCTTGGGAGGGGTTTGGTGGGTTTGGTGGGACATTTTCCCAACCGGACCTACGATACACACGTTTCTGTTTTTGTGTGTCGCCCGTCAACGTTTTCGCACTCACTTCACAACACTGCTCACTCGCAGCCGATTTTCTCATCCACACACACACACACACGCACGCGTATGTGTGTGGGGAAAAGGCTACTACACTTTTTTTGTTTTTATTGTTGTGCGAAAAACTCGTACCCCGCTCACATCGGGCTTTCTCTCACAACTCACGGTATGTTCGGCTTTTCCGGTGATCGGGGAGGAAAAACACACCACCCGAACAGGGATCCGTAAACACACGACGCACACGCGAGTGCCCCTTGTTCGGGGTTGTTTCGGAAAATTGGGATGCTGTTTCGTTTGAGAGATTTTCCTCCGTCAGGATTTTTCCGGCCCATCACGCACACTTTTGGGGCAACAAAACACGCACACACGTACACACCGAGTGGAGTGTCAAAAGGGATGAAATTGCGTACGCACACACAGTAACGGTGTGCCCAATAGTATCCAACATGCAGGCAGTTTTCCGAATTTTCACAATACTTTGATTACGGAGGAAAACGCACAGGAAAAGTACCGGGTTGTATTCACTTTAACATCGAAAGAAAGCCATTTTGTTTTTGTTTTTAATGCACAAGTAGTTGTTCCTAAAGAGGGTTTCACTTCGAACTGGAATAGCCTCGAAAAGGGATCGACTTTTTCGCTTCCAGTGGCCTCGTGACCGCGTGTACCAGCCAGGAAGGAAAACACGATTCACCAACACACAAGCACAGCCTCACACACACAAGCAACACGGAAAAAGGACATTCCGCATGCAGAGACAGCGAAGGAGGCTGTATTTTCGGATGACTTTTCGCAGCGTAGTAGGCGAAACGTTGAGCTGTTTGTCCTTCCGTGTTATTGACGTGTGAGAATCGTTGCTAGGGTACCCCAGAATCCTGCTCACGATGCTTACGATAGACAGAAATTTTCCTTCCGTTCTTCTATTATCCTTCAGGAAGTTTTTGGATCGAGTGCAACTCATCGGACGATTGCATTCCGGTGCACACACCTGCACGCCGAATGCATTACTCCTGCAACCGGACTGCACCTGATCGTTTACAAAACTCAACGGTGAACCGCCGTCTACCGCCCTGGGGACGTAATCTCTCGCCCGTTTCTCTGTTCTTCGTTCATCGTAACTTCCTTTCCACATCGACCTATTCTTTTGTTTTTTTATGGTGCACCACTTCTACACAAATTCGGTCACATATAGATTGGGTCACAAGCTCTAAGGTAAAAACTCAACCAAGACGAGTAAAAAGGCACACACATAAAACATCCACATATTATTCACCATTCCACTTTGTGGTGCTCTTTTGCGGGGTCAAACATGTAAACGTGGGCAGCCGCACTTAAGATATAGGGGTTTGTCGTCTGCTGCTGCTGCTGCTGCTGCTGCTGTCAACTGCGACCGTGACTCACAAACAGGAATTGGTCAGTTTCAAGTTAGCTCTTCTTTCATTTTTTTTTAAATTTGTTTTTGGACTAAACCTCCAAATTTCACTATTTTGGCAGCCTTACTTTTTCGTTTCTTCAAGCCTCTAACTTTTGCCGCAGCGCACACGCACTGTGGGACACATACGCACACGTACACATACACACGCACGCACACGCACAAACACACACGCGGTTATACGCGACGAGCGGAATAGCAGTGGGTCGTTCCGGTCCCGGGCGATTCTTCCAACGTTCGACCAACCGTTCGGTTCCGAGATGAAGTTCTTACTAAATGGCCGAGCCTCGCGGACTCTGCGGAGATGGGCGAACGCTCTGGCCGTATGCTCGCCTGCGTAGCGGTATGCTGCCGTGCGCGGGCGACGACAACGAACACAACGACGACGGTCGGAGATGTCTCAATCTTCCGTGCTGGAGAGCGAGAGCGTGAGCGCCGGGAACTCAGGAGAGTACGCGTACACGGCTTTCGGGTTTCTTTCTTGACTTGCGCAATACGTTGCTCACATGAAATTGCTCACCTCATAGCATACCTTCGTATAACAGTTGCGATGTATAACATCCAAGACAGCGCTGGTGCTAGTTGGGCGTGACGTCGCATGAACACCTCCAGCATGGGAATGAACACTGTACGCATTTGGGTAAATGTGATGAATCGTTCAACACCAGCCGGCCACCTGCAATTATTATGAATGCAACCTGCCAAACATATTCTTCTGCTTTCGGAGGGTTCGGTGCTTTCGGTAGCAATTAGAAAAACCGGTCAACCGGTGCGGCTGCAGCACCAACACCGACGTAACTGATGTGCATTTGTGTTATTATTATATTTTTTTTTTTTTTGCTGTCCATCCCAAACGCATCCACACACAACCCGAGGGAGAAGCGGGCAAGCAAAAGATGACGTTCCAGAAATGCAACCCTAAGACGCCAAACGATGCGTACACGTCAACGGGTGAAGCGCAACAATCGGGTACTATCTGGGTGCACGAAGAAAAAAGCACAGAGGCACGCAAAAGGGAATCATAATTAATACAATATATCGGCCACGCGGACCAAAAGGGTCTCTCTGTGTGCTGCTGTTTTTTTTTTTTCTTTTCGTCCAAGCCAATGCCAAAGGGTCCAATGTCGAAATTTAAGGTCCGGTCGGTTGGGTTCCTTTTTTTTTTTGTTCCTTTCCCGAGTGCGAGTTCTCGGGTTTCTCATCCGGAAGAGCGAGTACGCGAGGTTGACATTGGAGGTCAAGTGTGTCGAAAAACCGATTTTACTCTTCCTGGCTGCAAGGGAATGCATTCGTTCACCGTAGCATAATCTTGGCGTGTCGTATGCTTGAGGGTGTAAAGTAAAATTACTATGAAGGTTGGATAATTTCTGTCCTCTATTAGGAATGCGGAGGAAAAAAGTATTTCTGTTTTTTTTACTTTCAATGGTGCAATCAATGCGATGGAAGAGTAAAAAAACATGTTATCAATTTAACGCTGTGCGCACAGGTAATGTGTCGTAGATAAAAACTTAACTAGCAGTTACTAAACTGTTTTTATTTTCAAACAAAAAATTAACCAGTTTAAAACATCCATAGACACATTAATACCTTTTAAATAAACAAACCGTGTAATTGAAAGAATTTTAAATGACTAATTTAATTACAAAAAATGAAACGTGTGTTTTTTTTTTTTATTCATGAGGAACGGCCAGGCCGTATTGCTGAAACGTGTGTTTGATGTAAATCAAACAAGCAGATTATATTCAAAATGTGTCCTTCTTTTGTAATTTTTTTTTTAATTAAATGATGTTTTTTTGGTTATAGCTATTTAATTAACATGATTTACCTTTAATCTTTGTATAAAATTATTGACTATTAAAAAAAACATCATTTTAATTATTTTTATTTGTTCATTATACATTCCATTATTTATGTTTGATTAGTTTTGTTTGTTTACGTAATAATAAATGCAATCACAGGACAAGACAAATAAAACCAACCAATGGCTAATTATGCTCTACGGGTTCGTCGTCGTATGATTCATAAGAGCATGTTTTTAGAAAAGATATAATTTGCAATTATTCTACTTCATTT